>CM076582.1:272905247-273095302 GCA_034641835.2 Pinus albicaulis
AAGCTGCTGAAAAGAAATTTGAAAGATTATCAAAACCAGAAAAAGTATATTCGAGACGACGGTTTCCTCAATCTACAAAAGAAGATAACATGAAATATGTTCCACCACGCCTTCGCGAAGGAGACAAATCTAACTTGGAAATACAAAGAATGAAGGAAGGCAAATGCAAACGTTGTGGCGAAAAATGGGACCCTAAGCACAGATGTGCTAATGGGAAAGAAAAAAATCTGTATAATTGTGAAGCAACTAATGATTCTGACAATGATGATTCAGACATAGAAATGATAGAAGATACCCTAGAATTCTCCCCTGAAGTAGATGGTGACAGCACCCCGCAAGTGTCATTATCAGCAATGACAGGTATATCACAACCGCAGACACTAAAATTAAGGGGACATATAAAGAAAAACAACGTAATGGTTCTCATAGACACAGGCAGCACGCACAATTTTCTAGATTCAACCATGGCCAAAAGACTCAACCTCTTTACTTTTCCCATGCCTAATATGAAGGTAATGGTGGCCGATGGTAAGAAGATTGAACAAGTAGGAAAATGTCATAAAGTCAAATTGCAGATTAAAGACTTTCATCTAGAATCTCCATTCTACACCGTTCCATTACGAGGAGTAGATGTGGTCTTAGGAATTCAATGGCTACAAACTCTAGGTACTTATTCTGCCAACCATTAGAAACAGTTTATAAGTTTTAAGTGGAAAGGGCAGAAATACAAGTTGTATGGATTCCAAGCCCCAGAAAATCAAGTCGTATCTTCCTCTCTGATGACGAAGATGATTCAAATAGGAGCGCCAACATCTACAGTACAATGTCATCAGTTAGAAATGTTATCTTCAAAAGGGAGCCACGAAGAGTCACCAGAAGTCAAGATAGGATCCGACCCTGTCGATATCAGATATTTTCACTATCCAGATCAACAAAAGATTGAACTCAAGAATATGCTCCACGATCTTTTTAAAATGTGGGAAGCAAGAGCCCGCCGCTCAAGAAACCCAGGCGTTCGTCAACATTGTCCATCGTTACATATGCTTTGAAGACAAAGCATCTTTAAGAGAGGGGCAATGTTATGTAAATTTTATTAATTGTTAATTAGATTTAGTTATCTTAGGTTATTAATGTGGAAGGGCATGATCAAAGATCATGCCTCTTCGCCAAGGGACACCTTGAGGCTATATTTAAAGCCTAGGCGATCCCTCATTGTAATCATCTTTCATCTATCATCATTAATAATATATACTTATTCAAGTTTACCAGAGTTTTTACACTCCAGACTCCCTAGTGAATTGCTCTGCGGACTGCTCTGCATGCAGCCCGAAGCACCACCCCTCTGACTCTGTGAGCCACTGCTCACTGATGGACCTGACACCATAATTGATGTACCTCCAGATCCTCCTGATAGGGCCCACTGGATCCCTACGACTGACTCAGCTGCTCCTGGGGGTCTGGCTAATCCAGATACTCTAATTCCCGTGACCTCCTGAAAGCCCTATCCTCCTCGAACTTCACATCCCGCCTGACAACAACTCTCCTTTGTGCGGGAATATAAATCCGAAAGGCCTTCAAGGTCTCACTATAGCCCACAAAGACATCTTTCTCTGCAGTGGGCTCTAGTTTGGTCCTCTTCTCCTTGGGTACATAGAAGTATGCAATACACCCAAAGATACGAAGATGACCAATATCGGGCTTCTTCCCAGAAAAAGCCTCCTCTGGAGTCACATGCCCCAAGGCACGATGCAAACTCTTGTTCTGCAAATATACAGCAGCGTTGCAGGCCTCTGCCCACAAAAACAATGGTAACCCCTGATCATGTAGCATGGCTTTGGCAGCCCCTCCGATGGATCTGTTCTTCCTCTCCGCAACCCCGTTCTGCTGGGGGTTGTAAGGAACTGTGAACTCCCTCCTAATGCCTGCCTCCGCACAATAATCAACAAACTCACCAAGGGTGTACTCTCCTCCATTGTCCGACCTCAGGGACTTTATCTTTCGACCTGTCTGAGTCTCCACAAGAGCTCTGAACTCCTGAAACCGCTTGAAGACCTCACTCTTGGTCTTCAAGAAATAAATCCAAGTCCTCCTGGAGTGATCATCAATGAATAAAATATAATACTCATATCCACTCAAGGAAACATGAGACATCCGACTGCTCACATCGGAATGAATCAAATCAAGTATCCCAGTCGCTCTGCTGTCACTGTTGGGAAAAGGGGATTTGGCAAACTTGCCCATCGCACATCTCCTCCCACGTATCAAAGTGACCGCATCGAAATCGGCACACTTGTAGTGACTTCCGCAATGTCCCTGGCGTTCCACAAGGACACATGTGCCCCGTTCGCGCGTCCTCACACGGCCTCGAATCGCTAGCTCCTCGCCGCCGTACTACTACTCAATGCCAAAAGGCCGAATGCAAACTTGTACACCTTTGCATGGCGCACACCATCACTCAGTCGAACCGCCCAGAGCGCCGGGATACACGAAAGACCGTCCTTCTCGAACAATATCTTCATCTCTTTTGTCCTCCACGTCGAGACGGAGGCGAGGTTCTTCCTCATCCCTCACACATATAGCGTTCGACACCTTCTGGCGAGGTTTGGGTTCCCTATCAAATGTCAATGTCCCCACACCGATCGGCTTCAATAATGTTGTCATTCTTAGGCATTACCTAGTTTCGTCACCGAAAGCTCTGAGAAGTACTCACAGACTCCTGTCATATGACGTGAAGCCCCAATGTCAACATACCAGATACCTGAAGATGCTCCGCTAGTGGAGGGAAATGCACACTCCCTCTCAACCTCCATGGCAGGTGATCCTGCAATAGTGGACTCACAAGCAATGAACCCAAATTCCCGGTCAAAGCGATCTGTAAAGTCCTCTATCGCTGCTAATGTTGCCATGCTCTGGTTCTTCCCCTTCTTCTTCTTCTTCTTCTCCGGACACACAACTGCATAGTGTCCCATCTTCTGACAATTCCAACACTTCACCTTGGAATAGTCCTTCTGCGTATTCCCCTGTTTACCTTTACCTTTACCTTTGCCTTTGCCCCACCAACACTTATGGAAGCTTGCTTCTTTCCCTTGCCTTTCTTGCCTCCTGCCAACAGTGCTACATCCTCATCCTGCTCAACTGGTTTGGCTGCCCCAAGCTGGCTCTTTCTAATTTCTGTCTGTATGCAATCATCCCAGAACCTCTCCCAAGAGGGAAGGGTCTCACGTGCACAAACCCCATCAGCAAAGTTCAGCCACGAACTGGGAAGGCCATCCACTGCAATCCGCACCAACTCAGTGGGTGGAATGACCTCTCCAACTGCTGCCAATGCATCTCTCACATTAGTAATCTTTGTGAGATATCTAACTGCACTATCAATCTTACCCATCTTAATGGTCTTCAGCTTCTCCCTTGGGACCATTTTCATGTTCTCATTGGTACTCTGGTAGAGATTGGTCAATGCTATCCACATCTCATGAGCATATCTCTTTCCTCTCACACGAGGAATGCAATGGTCTTTGATTCCATCTAGAATCAGTCTCTTACCCTTGTTATTCTTTTTATTAAAGGTTGCCAACTGAATAGCATCAGTAGGCACATTAACAGGGTTCTGTGTAGTATGCACCATGATATCCTAGACTTCTACCTCCTCAAAGATGCTCTGCATTCCCTCCTTCCATACACTGTAGTTACTATGCCCATCCAATCTATCCTCCACCCCCAAGCCCAAAGACATGCTTGATGTCCTAAATAAACTGAAAATAACACTGTTGTAGTAAAGGTATTCTTTTCTGTGTGAAAAATCAGCTTGCTGTGATTTTTCTTCTTGTTGTCCCAAACTGCACTTTCAGCAAAATAGCTCTGATACCATGTAAAAAATTTGATAACCCAACCCCAGTTTTCAGTTTCTCCTTATTTCTCCCATAAAATTAAATGCCCATTCCCATAGCCATGCATTCAACAAGCTGGAAAAATAAATATTTTCTAAAAACACTAATTCTGGAAATTTCACAATGCTGAAATGCAGAAATAAAAACTCAGAAAAATAAATCAGCCACACAGAATTTTAACACGCTGATTTTTTGTCAATGTGACCTTGGAAAAACCCCCTACAACTCTTAGGGAAAACCAATTCGAAAGCTCCTTATTTTTGATAAATGCTTTTACAGTGAGACAGAAATTACACAGCAAAAAATTACAGCAACCTCATAAATGTACTTATCTCGAAAACTGTGCAAAACTCTGCCTCGATTTTCGTGCCAAATACAAATAGAAAATATCAGCAGAAAGTACAACCTTAAATGTTGTACAGACATCACCAAAAATAGTGTCTGAACAATTGTACGGCCTCCTTCGAAATCTGTGCAAATGCTGCCTCGATTTCCGTGCCATACGGCTGCTGTACGGACCTCATTTTGTGTGTTGTTTGCTGCTGTACGAAATCCAGAAAACCAGATTTCTCTATTGTACGGACCTCGATTTCCGTACCTCCTTGCTGTTGTACGAACCTCAAAAAGCGTACTGCAATAAATGTTGATTTTCCTCCCTCGAAATTCGTGCCCACTTGCCTTGAACTTCGTGCTATGTCCTTGCTGTGCGGATTTGCTGAATATAAGTATTGTTGCCCTCCTTCTCACTGCTCAGAAATTCTCCCTTTCTTTCTCTCCTCCTCTCTCAATCTGCTCATGAAAGAATGAATGACTTTTTCCCTCCTTTTCCTCCTTTAACCTAACCTTAAGTGACTTTTGGGGAATCCCTAAATCCAATGGCTGAGATAGCTTTAGATCTAGGGCTGAGATTAAATATTCATTTAAATCTCACTTTCTATTTTTTTATTCACCTCACTTTAATAAAGACCCACTTAGTCATTTATTTCCAAAGTCACTTTTCCTTTCTAATTTCACATTGACTTTATTAAAGTCACTTTAAAATTAGATTTTAGTAACTTTATCACTTAAAGTCACTTTTAAATTAGATTTGACTTTATAACTTTATAAAGTCACTTTAGGAGAAAAATTAAATTCTTTTGGACACTTTTCCCTAGGCCAAAGATCAAAGCCTTAGGGAACCACCTGTCCTCCGGTAACCAAATTTCAATAGGAAAGGCAGCTCAGTGTTCTCAATCAACTGTGACCGCTTCCCGGAAGGGTCATGTCCATAAGTCCAAGTTGGTCTCTAAAAACCAAGAACTTTCCTTTCGATAAAGGTTTGGTAAGAATGTCAGCTATTTGATCATCAGTGGAGATGTGAAGCTCCGAGTGACCATAGAGTCTCAAAAGTTCTCCTCGTTTCCACATTAAAGCAGTGAGTGACAATATAAAATGTCGAACAATCCCCGTTATTCTATTACTTACTTGAGTGCGAGTCAAATGGATTAAATAAATTTGAATTTCATGTAGGCCACTTCATTTCCAATTTGATGTGCAATAATATCATATAAAAGCGTATAGCCCCACCCAATAAGTTCTTTAAGGTCATTTTTTGACCGTAATTGACTTATTGATGGGGGGCGATTATTTAGGTTGGAGATGTGATGGAGCCTCACTGCTCCTCTCTGCACCATATCCCGGATATAGTGATACTTGATCTCAATATGCTTGGACTTGTCATGAAACACAAGATTTTCTACAAGATAAATCCCTCTCTTATCGTCACAATATATAACTCTTGTGTTTGGAACTTGCTCAAATAGTTCCCCAAAAAGCTTTCTCAGCCAAACTGCCTCAGAGCTAGCCATGCTAGCGGCAATGTACTCAGCGTCAGTTGTACTCAGTGCAATACACTTCTCCTTTCTACTCACAAGAGATCATGGTAGATCCCAAGCTAAAGCAACACCCATAAGTGCTCTTTCTATCTGCAGAGTTACCTGCCCAATCAACATTAGTATATCCATGAAGTCTTACATTTTTAGCAGTATATTTCAATTCTAGATTTATAGTTCCATGCAAGTATTTGAGTACATGTTTTGCAGCAATCCAGTGGGCATGAAAGGGATCAATCATACGCTGACTTAAAGTGTTTACAGCAAAGCATATACCAAGCCTAGTGTTCACCAAAAACATCAAAGCACCAATGAGTTATCTATACTCTGTGGTATTTGCTAGACTAGGTCCTACAGCTTTGCCACATAATTTCTTAAAGTTCATTTCCATAGGTGTATGCATGGACTTACGTTCTACCATGGAAAATCTTTCAAGAAGCTTAACAACATATTTTCCTTGAGAAAGATAAATTTCATCAGGTCTTTTACAGACCTCTAGACCCAAAAAGTAATGCATCAAACCAAGGTCTTTCATTTCAAAGTCGGAAGCTAACTCCCTCTTACACTGGAGGATAAGAGGTTCTCCTCCTGTCAAGAATAAAACCTTAACATACAATACCAAAATCAAAGGTATACCTTCGATTGTCTTGAAGTAGAGGTTTGGATCTGCATTGCTTCTTGTGAAACCAAGCTTTATCAGATAGCTATCAATGTGAGCATACCAAGCTCTTGGAGCTTGCTTCAACGCATATAAGGCTTTCTTCAATTTGCATACATGAGTTTCCCTCTCATGCTCTTCAAAGCATTGTGGTTGTTCCACAAATACCTCTTCCTTGAGGAAGCCATGCAAGAAAGTCGTTTTCACATCCATTTGGTGAAGAGTCCATCCCTGGCTAGCAGCTAAGGTAACAACAGATTTACCTTGAGGTCTAGGAACCACTTCCCAGACATCATTATGGATGATGGACTCGTATTCTTCAGCCATGGCACCTATCCAAACTTGTTCTTTTGCAGCTTCTTCAAAGGTGCATGGTTCTGCCTGAATGATGTTGCTCATGGTAGCAACATACCTTTGAAACCGACTTGGCTTCTTACTTTCTTTGAACGTTCCTCTTGGGACAGCATGTTGTTCAACATCTTGCAAGGTATCTCGAAACCATAGTGTTCTCTTTCTGGTAGGAGGATCATGTGGTGGAGGATCTAGAGGATCCATGGAACCCATTGGATTATCAACAAGCTCATTCTTAGGTTTCGGTTCAGACTCATATGCAACCTCTTTTTCATTAACAACTTGTCTTTCAGCAATGGCAAGAGGAGTAGGGTCTCTTGCTTTTATAAGCGCTACATCTTCATCAAATGTTATGTCTCTGCTAAAATCTATAGTTCTTTGACCAGGTACATAAATTCTATAAGCTTTTGAATTATCACAATAACCAATAAACGTACCTTTCTTACGTGAAGCTTCTAGCTTGTTCCTTTCCTCTTTTAGCACATGGAAGTATACAGGACAACCAAAGATTCTCAAATAGTCACCTCAGGCCTTTTACCAGTGAAGACTTCTTCAGGAGTCTTATTGTTTAAGGCCTGATGAGGTATTCTATTTTGCACATAAACAACGATATTTGCAGCTTCTCCCCACAAAAACTTTGGTAGCTTTTGATCATACCGCATGGTTCTGACTGCTTCCATAATGGTTATATTCTTCCTCTGAGCCACACCATTTTGTTGTGGATTGTGTATGGCACAGTGGTTTCTTTCTTTATTCTGGTGTCTTTACAAAGATAATTAATCATTGGAATTGAACTCTCACCCATTATCAGATCTGAAAGTTTTGATCAGCTTTCCATTTGATTTTCAATCAGAGCCTTGAAATTTCTGAACATGTCAAATGCTTCCCCTTTATTTTTCAAAAATAATATCCATGTCTTGCAAAAAAAATCATCAACAAAAATCATGAAATATAAGTAGCCACCAAGAGAAGTAACAAGCATAGGTCCACATAAATCAAAATGTATGAGATAAAGTACCTGAATAGTTTTTGTTCTGCTTGAATGGAATGGTCCCTTTATATGCTTTCCACCAGCACATCCTCGGCAAACTCCTTCATGGTCCATTATGATCTCAGTTATTCCAGAGACCAACTTCCTTACATGAGGTAAGGCTTTGTAGTGTAGATGAGCAAATCTTTTGTGCCATAGCTCACACTGAAGATCGATATCATGGTGTGAAAATTCCTAGATCTAACAATCTTATGAATCCTACTACAACTATATGAGTTTACTTCTCCTATTATGTAAATTAGATTTATAGAATTAATTCAGAATGCATCATGAATTATTTAAGTAAAATATTTAAGTGCTTACACTTAATTAAATATGATTCTGAAACAAGGAAACTGAGCAAGAAATCAATCGCACATAGGACACTTCTATTTTGGACCGAGTCCCCGGAAAAACCAAATGCGGGAAAATCGGTGCAACAGATATGAGGGTTTGATATTATTAAGTAGTAGCAATTCCTGAATACATTGTTGAATAACTCAAGGGTTATTCAGATACAGAGAGAGAAATATTGGAAGAAAGAATTGTGAGTTTTAGCTCACTCAATCACTGGAATATCACTCTAAAAGAAGCCTGAAGCTTTAATCAAAACAAATGTAAGTCACTTTCATGTTTTTGGAAGTGAAGCTTGGGCCCATATTCCCAATGACAAACATAAAGCCTTAGAACCTAAGAGTGAAAAATGAATTTTTGTTGGATATTCTAAAGATGCCAAAGGATATAGACTTCTTCAACCCAAATCCAAAAATGTAATCATTAGAAGAGATGTAAAATTTGATGAAAATATATCGGCCTGTGAGCCTAGTTCGGCGAGTGTGCCACCTTTGGCCTGCGAGCTTGATTCGACATATGTGCCACATGTCTCTATCTCTTCTGCTTCTGACAACATTCCTTCTACTTCGAATGATGACAGCGAGGATGACAATCCCCCTACTCCTCCTCAAGATCTTCCTTCAGCTCCACAGCTTCCAAGATAGGTCCGCTCTACTTGGGGTGCAACAGGTTCTCTTGCAGGTGACCCTGCAGATCAACGTCATACACATTTTCAGTTCGACAGCGCCTCTTCCTTATTGGCTCAAGTTTCAGAAAATCATGATCTAGATACCTCTGAAGAAGCTTCAGGTCATCCAAATTGGGATGTAGCTATGACTGAAGAATATAGTTCCTTATTAGCAAACGATACTTGGGATCTTATTCCTCTTCCAAAGGGAAGAAAACTTGTCAAATGCAAATGGGTTTACAGAACAAAGTTTGGACCAGATGGAAAAGTGGGTAAACATAAAGCTCGTTTTGTTGCTAAAGGATTTTCACAAGTTGAAGGCATTGACTATACTAAAACCTTCTCCCCTGTTGCAAAAATGAATTTTATCCGCCTTGTTCTTTCCCTTGCTACCTCCTTTAAATGGGAAGTCCATCAGATGGATGTTAAATCTACCTTCTTACATGGGGACTTGCATGAAGAAATCAACATGGAACAACCCCCTGGCTTTATCCAAAACGACTCTAGCCTTGTTTGTCGCCTTAAGAAGTCTCTCTATGGTCTCCAACAAGCCCCTTGGGCTTGGTATGCCAAAATGGATAGCTTTCTCTTAGATAATGGCTTTTCTAGATGTCATTCCGACAACACTGTCTACACCAAGAAAGTGGGTTAAGTCCTTAATCATCTTTGTTCTTTATGTAGATGATCTTATCCTTACTTGTAGTGATCCCAACTATATAAACCATGTGAAGTCTAGCCTCCAAAAGAAGTTTGAAATGACAGAGTTGGGACACTTGCATTATTTCCTTGGTCTTCAAGTCTTGCAATCCAAAGAAGGTATTACCCTTTCTCAGTCCAAGTATGTCTGTGACCTTCTACGCCACTTTCACATGTAAGCCAACCCCTTCTCCCTTTCAGTCTAGAGTCAAGCTTTTTGTCACTTGTACTTCCCCTGAATTTGATGCTACCTTATACCGTCAACTTGTTGGTAGACTTTTGTATCTAACCCGTACCCGTCTTGACCTTTCCTTTGTCGTTGGTCTTGTTGCTCGATTTATGCACAAACCTCATGAAAGACACTAGAAAGCAACTAAAAGAATACTTCGATATATTCGAGGTACAGTTCAGTTCGAGATTCATTACCGTGCAGGAGCATCTCCATTGTTGGTTGGTTTCACTGATTCTGATTGGGCCGGTCACCCTGATGAACGAAAGTCTATTGCAAGTTATGTATTCACTCTTGGTTCAAGACCTATTACATGGTCTTGTAAGAAACAAAGTGTCATCTCTCTTTCTTCGGCAAAAGCAGAGTATCGTGGTGTTGTTGAAGCCAACAAGGAAGCCTTGTGGCTTCATCAGATCCTATTCGAATTTGGTCTTTATCAACAGCATCCAACTACACTTTGGTGTGATAATCAGAGTGTCATTCAGCTATGCAAAGATCCAATTCAGCATCAGCACATGAAACACATTGAGCTACACATACACTTCATCAGAAAGCTCATTCATGATCGTGTTCCTGAAGTGCACTATTGTTCAACCAACAATCAAGTTGTTGATATCTTTACAAAGGCTCTCACAGAAGCGAAGTTTACCAAACCTTGATCTATGCTTGGAGTTCAGGAAAGTTATCATTAAGGGGGGATAGGCTTTAATGCCTCCTTCCTTCTGCTATTGTGTCACTTTTGTAAATCCTTCAATCCTATCCCAAGTTGTTCTTAAGGGGGGATGTTAGGATATTCCGACACATAGGAAATAGTTAAGTATAACTTGGTCTAGCGTAGACTTAGGTAAAGTGTGTTTCTTTACTATGTCTTTTGTAACTTATAATTTGACGGTCACGATATGTAGTGATCTGATGGTTCATTCTCTCCTCGGTATTATCGACACTTGATCCATGGCTTAACACCCGATTAGTCCATGATCTCTTTTAAAGAGCATGGAGGGTCATTTGTCCGGTGACCGTTTATGAGAGAAGCTTATGTAAATTTTATTTCTTTATATTAATAAATTGCCTGAAGTGGTTGTGTTGGCTTAGGTCGTGCACTATTTCCCTCTTTGAGGGTTTTAACCACGTCAAATACTAGTGTACTGATCTGTGATCTGTTTGTGAGCATGACCTTTGGTGTTTGATCTACAGAACTTACCCTGTAAATTCCTACAAGCCTCTAATGCGAAAAAGAGTTTGAGATCATGACAAGTACTCAATTCAAAATTTATGTTAACAATTGTTCCTTTAAAGTGTAAGATTGATTCCTGGTTTGAATTTTGTTCTCTGATATTATAAAGACCATTCTTCCAAATCATCAATCACCTCCTCCTATCAAGGTCAGTTATTTCACACTCTTCTTATTGCACGTGGAAGCTACCTTCTACACCTAACATATGATTTTCATGTCCATGACCTTGCAAAGAATATGGCACGTTCTTGCTCGAAGTAGCCGTCTCAAATATTTATCGGGGCCAAAGCATGCCAATAAGGGCAGTTGGTATGTACCTTTCAATCATGTACATAATTATAAACAGATTATTACTCTTTGTTATTGGTCATGTATATAGTTGTGACTATTGATGGTGAGACATCTTGAACTTCATTTATCACATTGCCTCTCTGTTGTATTTGTTCTCATCACTTATTCATTGCATATTATTATTATTATTATTATTATTTTATTGGTACATGTGATTTCCTAGTTTATTGTAGCTACATAATGGTTCGAGTAGAGCAAAACAAGAATGATCTATATTTTCTAGATTGATTATCATATCCAGACAAACATGAAAAAAAAAAACCCGAGTGAACAAAATATCATAATTTCACTTCAAAACCTGAAGTTTAAAACTCGTAGAAGCCAACAATTAAAGCAGCTCTATTTTTCTTTTGGAAAAAAAAGAAAATTAATTGACCAAATGTAATCAACTAAAGATACTTGCCTTGTACCGATGGTATTGATCCACTGCAACATCACCATTTCTTCCATCAAAAATTTTCCCTGAAAACAAGAACAAGGATTTTTTTTAATATAGGGATGTATCTACATCTGGTATTGTTCCATGGAAAAGCAAAGCAGGGTCTACATATTGTACGTGTTCACAAGAATGTTCATTTCATTGAAAATGTACAAGAATGAAAAGTACATATAGACAAATGGCTATTGATGATGGAGGAAAAAGAAACCTGGTGTAGATGAAAATGTATCCCAAATACTAGGGCCTCTTCCTCCTTCTTTTGCAGCACCTTCAACCTAAAACAATTAGACAAAAAAAAACCAGGAATGGCTCAGAATTATTTAGCAAATGATTATTGAACATTATAAAAAATTAAATGCAAAAAACATAAAGAAAAAAGGTTATGTGCATAAAAGTACAATTAGGTAGACAAAGAGTTGGAGTTATCAAGTAAAACTTTACATTTTACCAAGAAAGATGCAACATTTTCAACTATAAAATTACTATCTGTATATAAAACGACAATTGTTTCAAACAACCACAATAGATAACGTTCCCTTTAGAGGAGGGGTCTGCAATGTACCAATTCAGTGAAAATTTGGAATGAGTAAAGAAAGCCACTGTCTAATGGGCTAAACAGAAATGGAGGGCCTCCCAAAAAGGAATCACAAGAAGTTGAAGTAGATATTAAAGTGGTGTTTAATAATAATTCTGTTGGGGTTTTTCCAGAAGAAAACAAAGGTGACATGAAAAGATTGTAGGGAAGGAAGAAAAATGTTGTTAGAATAGGAAAAAACAAGATGGACGCTAAAAAAAGTATAGCAATTTGGCTTTCCTGGGGAGATTAGAATACGAAAATTTTTCAGAACTTTGCAAAAGGAAGGAAATTTAGGAATACAATTGGGAAATGCCGACAGAGGATGGAAGTAACACTTCAGCTTTTATGGAACCGTCTGAAATGAAAGTGTCTTAACCCAAATAGTTGTGTTATGCTAGTGACAAATCTAACATGGCCAAGGGAATCAAAATTACAGAATATTTTCCCAAGTTTGTGATATAGAAAGAAATGAAGATTTATGTTCTGAAGTAACCAAGGAGTGACTAAAAGAAGTGTTTCCTATTTGCAAGGACAAAATCCCAAAGCCAAATAAATGGTACAGATTTTTTTCAAGGATTTTATAATCAGTTGGAAGATGGCATCCTAGCAGTAATCAAAGAATCAGGGATCTCTTGATCCAAAATGGATTAGAACCAACGAATGGTTGTAAGAGTTAGTACCGGCAAGTCAATTCAGCAGTATATAAAGGTCAGGAAACTATGAAAATCAATGCAAATGTAAAAAGTGAATATGACAAAAGAAAAGGAAAAAAATAGATAATTAAATGAAATAAGAAAAATAGATTAGAATAGAAGACTGATGAATGGAATTGAAGGGTCATGGCTATTGGCCCTTCCCCTTACACCTAGCTCTCCCTATTTCTTTTGTGAGTTTTACTCTCAAAAGGATTTTCACTGGACAAAAGAGGAAGATGCTTAGAGAGCCTGAGCCACCATTCAAGGTTGGCTTTTACCATTTGGGTTTCCGAGGTGAAATCTCCGTTTCAATTATGCATTTCAATTTATTTGTATATGATAGAATGTAATTTATTTTTGCTTATTCATGCTTTAAACGTTGTTGTTAATTGTATCCACAGAAAGTGTTGACCACTGAAATTTGAGTGATGTGTGTTCTCAGTTGTGAGGAATGAACAATACGTTGTGTTTGTAATGAATTGACCATGACTTAATTCCCATTAATCGCCATGGTTACCATCAGTTAGTTGGTCCCTTGGTTAATTTAATGGCTTGGTACACGGGTATGAGACTAATAGCTTGTTGAATTGGCAAAATGCCTTCAAATCATGACAACTTCATTAAAACCCAAAAACTAAAGGTTTTAGGCAATTCATTTATTGCGTACATGAGATCAATGCCCCTCATTTCTTGGCTATTGCAATAGCTTAAATAGGCTTCTAATTATGCTTCTCATTACGATCTAGATAAGATTATTGAGGTTGTGGCTTACTACCTAGGCAATTTCCTCTTTCCTCTGGGTTTTATGCTCTCTCTCTCTCTCTCCGAGTCGATTCTACATTTACAGCCAATTGTTAATTCTTTGAGTCAATTCTACATTTGCTTGAGAAATTCCTCATTACGTGGGTTATTTCCTCTCTATAGGCTGCACATACCTTGTATGGGTTGTCTCTCCCTCCCTAGGTTTGCATGACTAATTACTGGACACTCAATCAAAAGCCACTTTTCAAATTTTTCATTTGACAAATATATGAGCACAAAATATATTACTCATATAAGGATCATCTTTCACAAAGGAGTTTCACACCCATGAAAATTCATTCTTCAAATCTATTACCAGATACATTGGAAGAGCACCTTTTAAATTCAATAGTAAAAGTGAAATAGTACTAGGATCAATTGTACAACAATTTGTTATTCAAAACTAGTTGAAACAATAGACCCATTTTAAATGTTTAATGCCATTTCCTTCGAAGGAAGCAACAATGTTTATCAAGGTCAACTTAGAAATGGAAGAGTTGTTATTGGTTAAGAAACTCATATGTTGGATTGGACCTAATATAGACAAGAAATATATGCCAAAATTGAACGAGTTGATTGCGAAGCCTGCGTTGCATTCTCTTGCTGAGGTCACACGCCTCCCTTCCCCTTGCTTGCTTCCCCCATGGCCACTTCGGAGTCTGATCTGGATAGGGCTCACTCCGTTGTTGTGCCCCCTTCTGATGAAGTTGCTCTGACCTTTGCCAGTCTCGTCTCCTCCTTTGGCCCCCCTCAAGATCATCCTATTGTCTCCATGTTTGTTAAAAAGCTTGAGGACTTTCCAGAACTTGTTCTTCCTCCTGCATTGCCTCGAAGAGTTGCTCTCTCTCTCTGTCTAAGAAGGTTCTGGTTGGGCAGTTCACTGGCCTCTGGCCTTCCACAAAAACTGTGCAAAAATGGGTTGAACGAAACTGGTCTCCCTCAACTCAAGGAAAAATATCTATTCACTTCTGTGGTAGAGGGTTTTTTACCTTCTATTTCGAAACTTGAGAAGACAAAGATCTCATTTTCAGAAATGGGCCTTATTTCATGGATACTAGAGGCTTATATTTAAACTGGTGGAATCTGGGCTTCGATCCAGAGCTTGATGTCCCAAATGTTGTGCCAGTTTAGGTTCGCCTCCCCCACCTTCCTTTTCATTTTTGGGAGATGAATCTGTTAAAGATATAGGCAACACATTTGAGAAATATATAGACCGAAGAGAACCTAAAAAGAAAACATGCATGCATGTGCTTGCATCTGTGTGGAAGTTGACTTGGGAAAAGGGCTACCAGAAGCAGTGAAGATCAAAGTAGATAACTGGACACACATTCAACAACTGGATTATGAGCATCTTCCGTTCAAATGCAAGGTATGTCATGAATGCGGTCATTTTGCATATAGATGTTCAAAAAAAGAAGTAGAAGAAGCAACAGAATCTCAAGACCCTCAATGGGATCTTGTTAAGAAAAAAAAATCTGGATGCAAGCCTTCAAAATATTTTTCCCCTTCCTCCTTTGCTCCCCCTCCTCGAGGTGCCCCTCCTTCCGCTTCCTCTCCCTCCTTCCCTTCAAACTCCAATCCCTTTGCCTCTCTAGAACCCCCTCTTGATCCCCTCCTCGCTAGAGATGATGCCCCTCCTCTCCCCCTCGAACCCTTTGTCTCCCCTCCTCCCTCCCCTCTTGCCCCTTCCTCTCTTTCCCCCCTTCTCCCTCATCCAATTTCCCCTAGCCCCTCCTCTAGTCCTCTTCCTCCTCCTTTTGAAAGGATTCTGAAAAGAAACCAATCTAAGGAATCTCTCATCCCCTCTGACAGTCACAAGAAACCAGGAACAAAATCCAACAAGGAAATAACGGATGAAACAACAATAAAAGAAATGGCTATGGGAACCCAGTAGCCAATGGAAACATACATAGAAAAAAGTATTGGCAATAAGGAAAAACTTCATCAAACAGTTCGAGGGAAAGGTCCCTCTGCTCCAACTCAAAGTAAATAACGTATACGGTCTCCTGGAATTGTAGAGGCCTTGGGCATCCCTCAAAAATCAACATAGCAAACGATCTAATTAAATCCGAAAGCCCATACTTCTTCCTATTTCAGGAGACCAAGTCTTCCGAGCAAAAAATGAATCAGATCATCCAAAAAACAAAATATTATGAAGGAACAACAATAAAAGCAATCAGTGCTTCAGGGGGAATTTGCACAATGTGGAAACAGTCTGCTTGGGAGCTTTTATGTCAGTTTAAAGAGATGCATGGGATCAAGATTGAGCTCAGAAATAAAATTTCCGGTTATCAAATTTGTATTTTCAACATTTACCCTCCCTCTCATTTCTAAGACAAGGATCATTGTTGGCAGTCCTTGGCTCAATGTTTAAGTTCTAAAACCAATAAAAATCTCATCATTGGAGGCGATCTTAATCTAATTTTAAATGCTTAAGAAAAACAAGGAGGTATTTTTCAAGTAGACCCTTTCAAAGATAAGTTTGAAAACATAATTGAAATTCACAATCTAATGGACATAGTGACCAAAAATGGTAAATACACCTGGAGCAACAAAAGGCTAGGCTTGGGTAATATTAAAGAGTGATTACATAGATTTCTAATCCAAGACAGTGTCATATCAAATTATAAGGCAGTGACTTCCAAGATTATTCCCTCAACAGCTTCAGACGATAAGCCTATTGCCATCAAATTCGGGGAAGGTGAAAATTTGGGACCTCTTCCCTTTTGATAAAATCCCCTTTGGGCTAATCATGGAGAAGTTAGAAGGCCGGTCTCCACAGCATGGAATCAAAGTATTAATGGTTCCCCAGGCTTTGTTTGGGAATCAAAGTTAAAAAATGTCAGAAAAAATTTAAAAGATTGGGCTCAATTGTATTATAAAGAACCCCAGCAAAAAGAAAACAGAGCAGCAAAGGGAGCTAGAAAATGTGCAGAAGAGTATGAAGGAATGAGAAGAAACAAAAGAGAATCAGGTGAAAGAAAAAGAAATTCATTGGGAAATATACAAGAAAAACATAAATGAGGAAGAGACTTGGAGGTTAAAGTCCAAAAACTTGTGGATTTAGGTTGGTGATCAGAACAGTCTTTTTTCACAACACCACTAAAATGAGAAATATTAAAAACTATATTGAGACAATTAAAGGAGGAGAGACTGAAATAAAGGAACACGAAGAAAGAAAAACTGAAGCCCATCAACACTACAAAAGTCTGCTTTCAACAGATCTTGGAAATCCAAATTATGAAGATTCCATAAGACATATCCCTAAACTAATTACAGGAGAGACAAGCTCAGCTATAGCCTATCATAAAATAAGTAGAAGAAGATGAAATTCAATCTGCCATATGGAATCTCCAACCAGATAAAGCTCCGGGACCTGATGGTTTCTCCAAAGCCTTTTATCGTACCTTTCGGTTTCTCATTAGAAAGGACCTTCTAAAGATGATCAGATGGGCCTTTAGAAAAAGAAAATAGGTGGCAATACCAATTCCACCTATCTGGCCGTAATTCCAAAAGAAACGAAACCCTCAACCTTTCATCGTTTTCGACCCATATCTCTTTGCAACTCCTCATACAAAATTATCTTCAAGATTCTTGCCAACCGGCTTAAGCCTCTTCTTCCCAACTTGATTTCTGAAAATCAAGGAGGCTTTGTTCCAAATAGTCAAATTGTTGATAATATTATGTTGGTCGAAGAAGCAATTCATTCAAGTATATCCAAAAATGAACAAGGCTTCATCTTGAAACTCGATATGGCCAATGCCTTTGATCTAGTCAACCTCTCTTTCCTTACTGTTGTCCTCCATAAATTTGGTTTCACCACAGACTTTATAGATATCATTAAAGCTTGCATCATAGGGCCCTAGATTTCCCCCCTCATCAATGAAAGACTTAGAAGTTTTTTTCAAAGCTCTAGAGGTTTAAGACAAGGATGCTCGCTCTCACCTTTCCTCTACATCATAATGGCATAATCTCTTAGCGGGAATTTGGAGCAAGCAGACAGAATGGCACTATCACTGGGCTCTTTTTCAGCAGAGGAGTCAAGAGTATTAACCACTCTCTATTTGTTGATGACATTATTTTTAGGAGGCGCTTCATGTTGGTTGTTAGAAGGTTCAAAAACATTTTGGACAGATTTTTGGAGGTCTCCGGGTGTCTCCTAAACAATCTAAAAAGTAGTATTTATGGCTGGAACACCCCTCCAAGAATTTTACAGCGTATCTCCCAAATTTTGGGAGTTCTTTTTAAAGAAAACTAGGGCCACTTTCAAGCATTTGGGCCTGCCCATTTCAAAAGATATTCTGAAGTTAGATATTTGGCACTCTTCCATAGAAAAGATGAAGAAAAAAATTCAAAATTGGGGCATGCTCTGGCTCAACCTAGCTGGGAGGATCAATTTGATCAAATCTGTCTTATCAGCTCTTCCTCTCTATCAATTTGCTATCATTCAAGCCCTTGCTGGAGTTCAAAAGAAAATAGAGTTAATTGTTAGAAAATTTCTATGGCAAGGAGGTAAATTGGAAACCAAAAATTCAGTTTGGTAAACTGGAATCAAGTAACTGCTCCCTTTGAAAATGGAGGCATTTCCATTCGTCTTCCTGGGCTAATGAATATCACCTTCAGAGCTAAGATAATATGGAGATTCATAACAAGAGAGCCCACCTGGCGGAAACAAGTTTTAAAGGCAAAATACTTAAATACCTCTCAACAGTATCTTCTCACTCTAAAAATACCCATCAAACCTTGTTCCCAAACCTAGAAGTTACTCAGAAAAGCCCTCCCTCTTGTTAAAGAAAGCATATCTAGAATTTCGGGTGGTGGACAAGACATAAATTTATGGAAAGATAGTATCTTGGGCAAATCTCCTCTCTTTGATCTTCAAGGCATTTAGCCTCTCAAAACTTGGGTGATAAATAAAGGAATTCACTCCCTTGCACAAATCTCAGAATGGAATCAACAAGATAATTCATGGGAAGGTTGGTGCCCCCAAGACTTTTCTCCTGATCTCAGCAATCAATGGGACTTGCTCCTTTCTCACCTTAAGGGTGCAGCTCCTATAAGTCTCGCTCAACAAGACAACTTCAAATGGAACCCATCTGGAGGGGAATTTTATGTAAAATCAGCCTATATGAAGCTTCAAGAAAATTATGGTCAACCAGATTGGCCTCTTTGGAAAGCAGTCTGGAAAACAGAGTCTCCCAAAAATCAAGATTTTTATTTGGACCATGCTTAAAGGCAAGATCCTAACAGCAGAAAATCTCAAGAAAAAAGGCATCCACGGACCCCTCTAGATGCCCCTTCTGTCAAGAAGAGGAAGAAACAATCCAACATCTATTCATAAGTTGCAAATTTGCTAAAGAATCCTAGAATTTATTGGTTCGCCCAATCGAAGCCAACATAAATTTTAATCTCTCCATCTCTGATTTCTATATGAAGTGGAAAGATCGATATACCTACTCTTTAAAGAACAAGAATTTGATAAAAAGGTTTTGGTGGAGCCTTCCTTCCTTTTTGTGTTGGAAAATATGGCTTTCCAAAAACAAACAAATTTTTCAAAATATTAAACCAGAAGTCAGAAAAATCCTTGCGAAAACTTGGGGTCTGGCATCCGAATTCCTTTTTGCAAAAGGAGTAAATAAATTGGATTTCAGTTTCCTTCAACATGAGGAGAAATGTTGGCTCAATTTTATTTTAGACAGACCCCAAATAGAGAGCATCCCTCTCAGAACTACTCCCAACAATCTAAAAGATTGGAAATTCGATTGAAAGAAAAGGAATTTCTGATTTGGTTAAATTCTGTAAAGAGACCTTGTCTTTTTTTTATGGTGCTTCAAAATCCAATCCAGGTAGAGCAAGCGCAGGAGGATACATTATTGACCATGAGAAGGTAAACTCAATCTCTTTTGACTGGGGACTTGGTACAAAAACAAACAACAAAGCGGAAGCATATGCATTTCCATTGGGATCTCAAATTCTTACTAGAGAAAATTATATGAATCCAGTGATCATTGGGGACTCCTCAATCCTTATTCATCAAATGGTCAAGAATACGAATGCGAAAAATGTTGATCTCGGTCAGATCACATCTAGAATTCAACACCAATTAAAAAATCTGGGAAATGTGTCCTTTTATCATGTT
Organism: Pinus albicaulis; assembly: GCA_034641835.2. Lineage (NCBI taxonomy): Eukaryota > Viridiplantae > Streptophyta > Pinopsida > Pinales > Pinaceae > Pinus > Pinus albicaulis. The sequence goes on from CM076582.1 coordinate 272,925,227, forward strand.
TTAAGAGAAAACAATAAGTGTGAAAATTTCTGAATGTTACTTATGCAAAAATCTACTGTTAGATCTGGTTATGCTTCTCCTACTTAATTAATTTATTAATGCTGAAACTTCAAATTAACATCAAAGCAAACACATAACAAACTTTCACCGATTCAGATCTAAAACAGAAAAGTACATGCACACATAGACAAAGTGACACAAAGATTTTCTGGACAATAGTCCCCAGAAAAACCCAATGCGGGAAAAGGTATTCTGGCTGCTGGAGGGTTCTATTATTAAGAGTTTTCTAAATATAGAAAATCTGGGTTCTAGACCTGGAAAACCCGATAGAGAAAATATAGATCTGCAACTAACCTATTGTTCTGAAGCCAAAATATTGACTGATCCACACCCTCAAACGAGATTTATAGGACTCAGCCAGATCTTGGCCTTAGAAACCCCAGCACTGCCCCTGAAGCCCCTGCGTCAGCCTCTGCGTCCCTCTGCGCTGGCCTGGAGAGGGTTGCGTAACCCCAGAATAGGTGACGCAAACCCTACGTTGCCCCTTAGGGACTCTGCGTAACCCCAGAGGGTCTCTTGATGCCCAACGCTACCCCGGGGGAGACTGCGTAGCACTTGCGTAGTTGTAGTTGCCCCTGCGCTACGCAGTTGCTGCCCTCTCTGTTGCTACTACTCTTGCTTCTCTGCGCTGCCTCTGGAAGCTGCTCTCTGCCTCTTACTGATTCTAGGCACTGGGATCAGACCATCCCCTTTGCCTAAACTCCCCTCTCTACAGCTAAAACACTTCTGAGAATTTTTAGCAAACCCTGCCCTAGAATCTCAGCTTAGCTTCAGTGCTCTGCCTCTGTGTGTCTTCTCCAAATGACACCAAGCCTTTCCTTTATACTTTTCTCGTTGAGAAACCAATGGCCATGATCAGATCTTGAATCAATGGCTAAGATTAAAAGAAAGCTTGATCTGTGTGACTTAAGACAATTTCATAACATGTTTCATTTAATTAACTTTAATCTTTTAATTTTCCTAAGTTAGACTTAGGGTCCTTAATTAAAAAGATTAATTAATTTAATATCTCCCAAACCGGATAAAATTTCCCATATCCCTTTCTTAGTATTGGAAATCTCATGTACTCTAGTCCCTCCACAAATTTTGGGAGCTAGAGCACATTCGATGCTACCCCATCACACAAGAAAACTCAACAATAAGGTGGCCAACAGACATGCAAATAATGCGTGTGTTCGTCCCCGGGGAGAAATAAAAATTGGCAATGAAGTTTCCAAAAATTTCATTCCCTAATTCACTCCTCCTCTCTCTGCAGAGTGTCCTTCACATGATCTTTAGATTTTCACCCAATATCTTGTACTTCCTTTCATTGGTCAATCTCATTCTCCCTTTGAAATTATTTCCTATCATAGCTCCCTTCTCTATGTCGATTCACATTCCACCTCGATCCTCCTCCTCTACCAATCTCGCTTCCCAACTCCTTTGTTATCACGACTCTTGTTGTATCTCAAGAAACAATCCCTTGGCTGTGATAAGGAATCCGTCCTCAAGACATTTTTAAATACATGTCACAAATTTAAGATATCAGATGGTCTTTGTTAAGCACCTTTGGAAACTAATTATTTATAACCCTCAATGATCTGATATAATGAAAGATTTCACAATGCCATTATCTGTTGATATTATTTGAAATGGAAGGAAGAAAATGGAATGAAAACTTAAAATGATATGCTGGATGACAGAATCTATCACTTTAAATCTCAGAAAGAACTTTATAAAGAGAAAATAGTTGGAGTGAAGGAGCGCACATTAAGGACATTTAACTCTTACTTACAAACTGTAAAAAGATTACTTCACCTCATTCACATAAGAATAAACATATGATGAAACTGGAAAAACGCATCAACATCAACAGGTGCAAGAAACTTGATCTTCTTTCATTAATTTCAGAAAATTCAATACAAAATTTATGGTCATCCAGAGGTCCCAAAACTCGGAACCCTCTTCTTTCTTTTTCATTACTTTGAATACAATGCAAAGCAGTTGTAACTGCTGAAAACTACTTGTAACTGTTTTAACTACGAAAATTGCATAAACTATCCATTACATGGCAATTTAACAACTTCATTACAATATGGTTCTTTTCCTTTTAAAAAAGATAACTATAATTAAAGCTTTAATCTATCTGCTGAATTTGGACTTGACTGGCTGCCACTGTATTCTCTGGATTTGCTGACATGTCCTTTGGTGATGTTGAGGTGTCACCAAGTGGATCAGTCATCCACGCTCTGCACTTCTTCCATATCTCGATGCTAGCTTTGGGAGAATTGATCAATTTATGATATTCTAGCCAGAAAGTTGTGATCCTACTGAAAGTAGGACGTTCTATGAACAAGGTTTTAACCATCCAAAGAAACTGAAAATGCCTCTGCAAGAAATTAACAATTGTGACTCCTTTCAGGGTAGCAGTCTTCTCATGGGTATTATCCATTTTACACTTCGTTAGCACTAATAGTGGCTCATAGGAATCCCATGATAAAAGACTGCCTTTGAGATCCCAACATGAAGGCAATCCTGCTCTAGCCCTTTTGTCAAATATGTTGTCAATCCTGGTTACAGCTTTTTTAATCTCTGCCAACTTCTTCTTTGCTGACTTCCTGCTAGCATTCTTTACAATCAATTTATTAATCTCTAGGACACATAATGTCCTGTCTTTAATTTCATTTTCTTCCAACCCTTGGTCTGTTTTAGAATTGATGAAATCAATGAACCTCTTTGGCCACAAGGCTTTTTTAAGAGTCTTTTGTTTATCCGCCATAACCTTTTCTTCTAAGTCTCTGATAATATTCTTTTCTTCTGATACTATTATCAGAGACTCCCAAGTTGTTCTCATTTCTTCAATGATCTCATTCCATACAATGTCCTTTGCTTGGATCATAGTTATATTTCCTTTCAATCTTTCCTTTAAACTCTTGATCTCGCTATTGGTTGTCTGACAATCTGATCTGAATTTACTAACTTCTCCTTCTTGAGTCTGCATTATCTTAGTCATTGCCTCCAAGTCGCTCTGAGCCTTCTTGAGATCCTTAAAGTGAAAGAAATCAATGCATTGAAATCAATGCATGGAGGGTGAAGAGAGGGAGAGAGAGGGAGATAGAGAGAGAGATAGGTGTGGGAGAGAAAGGGATAGAGGGGAAGGAAGACAGAGAGGATGTGAGAGAGTGGAGAGAGGGAGGGAAAGAGAGATGGAGTTGGAGGGGGGAGAGAGGGAAGATGATTTCTTGCACTCGATGCATTGATTTCTTCACCATCCTTAAAGTGAAAGAAGTCGATGCATTGATTTCTTCAACTACGGTACAAGAATGAGAATCAATTTGAGTTTGCAAGTTATGGACAGACTCCTTTAGCTTAGAGATTTCCTCCTCTTTTTGTAAAAATTGTTGTAAAAGATGTTCTTTCTCATTCTCAACCTTTGCTACTTTTGCTGCCATTGAATGTTCTCCAGTGGGCAACTTTAATTTCTTTTTCAACACATTTATCTCTGACTTAGCACTCTGTAACTATTTATGTACAGCAGACTTATCATTAGGATTTACTCCAATCTTCACAATAATCTTTTTCAATTCTTCGTTATGAGTTGACAGAGCCCTAGAACTGGCCTTTTCCAATTTCAACTGCTTGATCACTTTGCCTAGCATCTGTTTGGCCTTTTGAGCAGCTGCACTGGACTTGGTTAAATCATTAACAATCAGTTGCCCTGTCTGCATATGTAAATTAACTTTATCAGGTAAAGGAATTTTCTTCACATCAATATTCAAATTAACAGTTTTAAAACTACTTGATGACCCTACTGTCATTTCAGATGGGTGATAAAAAGCAATTTTAAATTGATCCTTTTCTAAGCCCATGGCAGTAAACAGTCTAGTTTGGTCTGAAGTAATCTGATATTCTGCTTGTGCTTCCATACTAGCTTTCATCTTTTGATTCCTTTCTGCAATCTTAGCAAAAACCTGCTTGATCAAAGGGATTTGATCTTGAACATCTCCATGTCTTGTAGGTGAAGCTGGTACATTTTGTTCATCTCCTAACTGAAGGAGGAAACCAGGCTGAGTGCTTGGTATTTCCTCAGTCAGTCTTGCCCTCTTCTCAGCTCTTTGTTCCTCATCTTCAGAATCAACAGCTGCTTCTTTACTTCTTTTGCCCAATTTCTCTGAGATGACAGGGGTCTGTATGCTGGAACTAACAGAATCTACAAAACTTTTGTTAGCCAATTTTTCAAGTTCAAGCTCATTATCATGAATGAAAGCAGAGTAGCCATTTTCAACCCTCCTGTTAGAAATAACTTTGTGGGGGTCATAGGCCCATTTCTCACTTAACAATAAGTGCATATCTTCCAACATTCTGCTTGCCTCATTAAATGCTTGCCTCATATTTACTACAAATGGACCCACAAACATAGGCAGTTTAAACAAATGACCCTTCTTCATGGGAACAAAATGAACTTGATCTACGTTCAAACTTTGTCTAATGAATTCTAATGCAAACAACCTCATAGGGACAAAAGTTGGCAATCTATAAAGTTCTACTCCCGCTCCATATAACCTAATCTCTAAATAATCCTCATAAACAAACCAATCCCCAAATTTACAAGCATTACTTAACTGGAGACACTCCAGAGCTTTGGGAAAGAAACAAGGAGGAGGAACACCATTTAAAACCTTATAAGCAACTGAAATAAAAGAGGTAGCAAAATCAAATATCCCTCCCTCATCTGGTTCATTTCTTACTACATCAGTCCAGAAAACTATTGATTGCCTTTTCTTATTTGCATCCCTTATATTCAATCCCAAATGTAAAAATTCCTCTACATTGTGATACAAAAATAGATAGGTGATAAGTGAGGGGAACCTAAAGGACCCGGTGAGGGATAAGCTCATGAGCTGAGTATTAACAGCCTCTTGCCAGTAAGAGGGAATATCCAACACTACTTTAGACTGCATCATGGCAAACAATCCCAACACTGACCTGTCAACTTGAGAGGAATCTTCTTTTCCAAGAATCTTGGACAAAAATTGTAACACTGGCCTAACCTCTGCATCAAAATTCTCTAATCGGAATTCTTTATCATCTGCTGCAAATTGCTCCAAATTCGGCTTCAAGGAGGAGATGACCTGGTTAAACTCTTGTCCTGCAAGGTTATCATAGAATGCTACCAATGACTCATCAGTGAATTGAATGTAAGACTCAGACTCAGGATAACACAGGGCTTGGCGAATTAACTAGGATGAAACCTAAAGAACATTTTCACCTAAGCAATTCATCACCGGGATACAGTGCAGACACTAACCAACGTACAAATTTGAGAAAAATATATGTTTTGGGGATACATGCAGAGAGAACACCAGAATTAGCCATATCTAAATAGATGGGGGAATTTTTCTCATTCAAGATAATTTGCTGGTAAAGGGGTAAATGTTCAATGGGGTAGATGGTGTCTCGAATATCTTGCTCAGTATCCATGAGAGGGATGTGGCTTGAAGAGCCGGACTAGGAAGATTGCTTAGCCATGGAATGATGCAGGGTGGCGGACAATGGTATGTGGAAATAAGCAAATGAAATGACCAGAATGACTTCGTGGATGACTGAGAATCAGAGAAGACAAAAAGGACTTGAATCCTTTACATAAGTGGTGCAGAGTTCAAACATTAATGTTAAATTAATGCTTAAACGGACAAATAACGGTACATTCGACAATGACAGGTGAGTTGTCGCCAACTGGATACATACGTCACTGCGGGAGCGCTCGGGGGGTACGGAGCTTTCGGCAGAGTGTTGTCCCCGCAGTAAACGAGAACTGTCGATTCTCGATCTGCCATTAGTCAGCGAGGTCAACTGCGGAGGCACCTCTCCGACTAACTTGAAAGTTGTTTGTGCCCGCGAGTTCCCACTGATCTTTACTAGATGGAACCTGCTTTAATCCCGCCCTCCAACTCGCACGAGTATTAGTTGGGACTCTCGGTCCCACCTTCACATGCTCCGAAAACATATTAATTGACCAATATGTGAATTTACAAAATGACTTTCAAACATATGAAGGATTTTCATTTTATCATATATGCTTTTTTTGTATTTTGAAAGTAAAATAAAAAGAAAATGCAAATGAGCCACAACATCTCCAAGGACTCTCGAGCCTCTCGTTTGACCTCCCTCTCCTTTATCTTCCCTCCCTTTCTTTCCTTTCCCATCTCCAGACCTCTCGTCTCTGCTTGCTCCTCCCTCTGCCCCAACTGCATTCGCCCTTCCCTTCGTGCTCTCCTGCTTCCTCTGCCCCCATGCCCCTTTCTGTATGGATTCCCATGATCTTTTTCCAAAGGCCCAATCCTGCCCACATTGCAAGTCGCACAAAGTTGCCTTGGATCATATTCGATCCATGCATAACCAACTGTGAGACAAATGCAGATCAGAGACAGGCTGCATCCTCCATCAACTCAATGAACATCGAAAGCAGTTTGAACAGCTCAACAAGAAATGTGCGCACTTGGAAAATATAGTCAATGTTCTGAAAGACATGATTTCTAAAAATCCTGGAGAAAGCTCCAATGCTTTGGACTGTGGAAGCAAGAATCAACAGCAAGAAGAGAAGATAATCAATCAATAATAAAAAGAAACAATGAACATGGCACACCAGGGCTTTACTTGCATATCATGACTAAAAATGAAAAATATAATAGTGTCGAGAGCTAGGAGTTCCTTCTTTTGATAAAAGCAATTTGTTAAGATCTACAAGCTAAATGTAGTAGGTAAATTTGGGATTTATGAAGTCGATGTAACAACTGAAAAAGAAGGATCAAGGTATTTTGCTCCTCCTTCTTCCTTGATCGCTTCAGCCTTCATGGACTGGGGAGCTTTGCCTTCCTTTGTTTTGGAATGAATATAAAATATTTGATCTTGTTAAAAATATATATATATATAGAGAGAGAGAGAGAGAAGAAGTTTCTAATTGGCATTGAACTTCTGTCCAATGCTTCATCATTTTCACTTGGTGCTACTCATTTTCCATTGAATAGAATGTTATGGGAGGGAAGTTCAAAGACTACTAGTATATGAATATATGCCTATGGTAATATTGCTATCCAATTATATTTTGAACATGGAAATAAGCTTACCAAGATTCCACTAGGAAAGTAACAAATGAATCATAAAAACATCTTTCCTTTTACAAACTCAATCTTGGGCTTAACCATGTTGCACACAAGGGGTCTTAGCCTATTGACAATGGTGTGAATTTGCTTCTCACAGTGCCAATATGGGAACGTGGTCCTAATGGTGTCCACTTGTGCACTAAGAATTTTGTGATTTATAAGAACTAGTTTGGCTATCCATATGTTTGTGTAGTCAGTGTATTTGTATTTGTTCATGGTGGAGACTCCTTTTCTCCCATAAGTGAGTTATTTCTAGCATTATGTTATGTTTTAGAGCTATTTCAAGGTCGGCTTGTGACCTTTGGCCTTGTTGAATGCTCAAGTAAACCTTTTTAGGGGTTTTTCTTGTAAAATTAATGAAATAAGGCTTGGTTTTCCTCACATAAATAGAGGGGAGCTTTATTCATTTATCATCATCATTCATTCATCACACTTCTCCCTCTTTGGAAGTGTGCACTAGTTCCTTGTCTCTTTCTACTTGGTCGCAATGTGATTCTATGGTGTGAATTCCTCTTGGAGGGAGATTTTTGCTTGAAGTTGGTTTCTTGAGATTGATTGAAGAGATTCTTGTGGAAACTTTGTACGTTATTGTTTATCTTCTACATTGTGCATGTTATATTGTGTAAGTTAGGGTTTTTACATGTGCCATGGTTAAAATCACTATATTTATCTAGAAATCTTGATTCTCTATGCCATGCAAGATTGTTTTCCTTGAATCCTTTAGGAGAACTCCAAGTCATGCATCTCTTAAATTTAAAATCTCCTTATTAAGGAAGTCGCTGGGGTTTGTAAGAAGAGGATTTAACCCTCATACCCTCTTCAACAAGGTTGTCCTCATTGAGTTTCCCTAGGTAACTCCATTGCCCATTTAGATCAAGGCATTAATATAGGTGTTGGTGATCAATACCTCTACTTTTACTATTTTCTCTCTTATCCCTTCAATTCTAGATATCTAGGGTTAGAGTTAGGGTTTCTTTGAAATATTGCTAAAAGTACTTTTACTCGATGTGTTATTGCCCTTTAAGTAGGAATTGCATTAAATAATTGTTAAAAAGAAAAATCTAGCATTTATTGCACGTTAAAGCGTTATTTCTAAGGCTGACATCATATATTTAATATTTTTGTTTTATGCATGTTTCAACCATAAAAAATCAATTGCAAACCCTGAACCTTGCATATCTATTTGATAGCCTCAACCCTTTGTTGATTTATCATTGTAAGGCTATTCCTTTCGAGTGTTATATGACATTGTAATTTGTGTGCCCTATCATTGAAAATTTATAAAACCCTAATTCATAATAGCCCTATAATTTGCTTAAGTTGTCTAGGAACAAAGTGCGTGTACTTTGGTGAAGGACACCTTAGCCCTCTTGGCTCTGCCAATACCCTATCCCAATCATTAGACCTCATCTATCAACGTGAACCCTTTTTATTAAATATCCTTACGTGATCTGTATATAAGGAAGCTTCGCCTATGATTCAATTACCACTAAATCGTTGGAGAAGGTTGTTGAGGTGAAAATGGTAGTTGACCTCTTATTGCCTCGAGGTCTGGACCTACCTAGTGAGATTGTGCACTAGGCTTGCTAGATTTTATTGCAACAGGCCTCATCAAAGTCCAATGTGGATGCTTTGCCACTATGTCATTGTACATTTGGAATTCATTTTTCACCATCATTTTTATCTTTTATACAAAGAGATTGGTCAAAGGGAGTTCCTACAATCCCAAGAGGTTTCTCAAGTTGCAACTTATCTATGTTATCATAGGAAAGGTAATTGCCAACATCCATGACATTGTCAAATCGATCACCTATAGAACACAATCTTTTCATGTGATAGGAAAATAAATTTTGCATTTCCCATACCAAGGGTGAAGTTGTTCTACACACAAAATATCAAAGCTTTCATTCTACATGGGATCCTTTTCCCACTACCAATTTCTTTCTTCTAAAATCTCCATGAAAAGGGCATCGTGAACTTGTGCTCTAGTAAAAACCACCTCATTTGGATATGTGCTAGCTACAAACTGAGTCTAGTTCATCCTCTTGTAACTAGCTTAAACAAGCTAGAAAACTAGTGGAAAATTGTTTATTCTTCATCCTAACGAATACCACAATATTTTAGTTCTAGACCACAATTTTTATTGCCATATTTGTTGCTCAAATACCTTACACAATCCAAAACATATGCTTGATTTTCAATATAGAGAAGTCATGTTGCGGGGTTGGGGTAATCATTTGGTACTCTGCTAAGAGCACTGCTAAGATCTTCGTTAAAATCTGGAGGCAGAGATTGATCATCTATGTCCCAAATAGGTCCAACTCCATTGGTAGGAATACAAATATTGGACCCCGAGAAATATTCATCAAAGATCCACAAGACTATATTAGTCTGAAACATATACTTGCTTTTCAACAAAGAGAAGTCATGTTGTGGGGTTGGGGTGATCATTTGGTGTTCTGTTAAGTTCACCGCTAAGATCGTTGTTAAAATCTTAAGGCATATAGTGATCATCTATGTCCCAAACAGGTCCAAGTCCATTGGTAGGAATACCAATATTGGATCCGAAGAGGTATTCATCATAGATCTATAAGGGTATATAATTCCCCTTACAATAACTACTTGATTCCTCAATCCATCCCATGTTGTCTTTGCCCAACTCAAAAATTCTGTCAAAACATAATTCCTCATCTATCAAACTCTCTTCATAATAGTTGTCACATTATTTTATTGAAGAATAGTCCTTTGATACCTTTTCTTTTGTAGGAAAGTGGTTTGCTACAATGTTGCCATATTTGGAAATATTATGCTCAAAGCTTGAAGATTGATCCTTTAGAATTTCCTTTTCAACAACAATTTCTTTATCGATCTCGAGAATAAGGCTAGGAATTTCTTCCTCAAATTGGTCTCATCACCTTCAAAAACAAGGCTTTCATGTTTGTTTTCTCGCTTTTCAAATTGACAGAACTGCTCTTCTAAGACAACATCATCTTTGAATCAAAGTTGGAAACTTCTTCAAAAAGAAGGGTAGATTCATTGTTTTCACACACAGGCCTATTAACTGCCTCTCCTTTACTGGCTTCGTCTTTATTAGGGGGACTAGGGCCTTCTTTAATGAGCCTTCATGGAATGTACAGGCCTTTTATTTCTTGGACAAGGAGAAGCCAACTCCCATAATCACAATCCCAATTTGCACAAAATGCCTCTAAGAATTCTGCAAAATATGCAAAGATGCCTTCGCAAAGGCCTTTATACCAGATTTATGTCGATCCCCTTAAGCCCATCATTAAGTATTTCATCATTACATACTCGTGGAGGAAATCACTTTTATTGCAGTATTGGATAAATACACCAAGGTGCTTTACAACTAACTTCCATATCCACGAAAAATGGGTATGTCCTTCAATCCAAGTTCATGATCACGAGGAAAACCCCTCATACCGAAAAAATCCACTAGATCATAACACTCTACTAACCATGGAGGGAGCCCCATCACTTCTACAAATGTAAAATTTCAAAACAAAGCTTAAAAAATATTGATCATACCTCAAGAAAATACCCTGGTGGAATAGCCAAGATGAGCTTGCTCGAAAGCCTTCACAATTGCTGGATGTGCTTACCTTTGCATCCAACAAATTCTTTAAAAGCTATAAGTAATAAGGGCTTCATTCCTTCATGGAGTCACCATGCAAGAATGTTGAAAAATAAACTCACAAAATTGTCTTTGAAATACCAGGCTAATTGAGCTTTATCCTCTACAATGGCGCCAAAAATTATTACTGCTCAAATTATATGTTAGAATGGTAAAAGCTCTAACCCACATCTTACAATCCAATTGGAACCTTGATCAGTGACCCACTGTCACCTCAACAACCTACCGTCACCTCTTTCGATCAAGGGGGGCTTAATCAAAAGAGCACAAGGTGATGCAAAGGTAGTCTTCATAAAGATTTTTTGGGATTTTTATAAAAGAGAGAAGAAAAAGTGATAGAGGGACATGAAGATTAGTGCCAATATCCTTCAAAGGCTATGGAGTCTGTTAGGGTCCTATAATTCTTATAGGGTCACTTGATTATAGCTTATTATTATTATATTTGAGATGTTGTAAATAATATTTCATCCTGCAAATTATTTCCAAGAAGGGGCAAATTATGAAGTTTAGGGAGATGTTTGCATAACAATGTTGGGATCAGATCATGTTGCAGGTGTTCCCATCAGTGAGTTCTTAGAAGCAGCTTTCTAACAATGTATTTGGTGCTTCAAACCGATATCTGAATCAAAATAAAGCAAATAAAAGGGGTTTGCACATTTAAATGCACCCTTGATTGGTACAAGATAGGCCTTGTTTTCAAAAGTTAGGATATAAAGCATGAAAATGTTTTAAGTGATATGGGCCTTTATCCTAAGTATTGGCGCTCATTATATAAAGTGGAAAACGACAAAACCCTTTGTCGTGTAGCAGATAAGCGACGGGCACGATCCAATCCCCAATTTACTTGTTATTTCAAATCAACAGTCCGCAATGCTTTTCAACCCCCCCATTGCCATTCTACCTCTATCGGTGGGGGGGGCGTCCGAAAATGTGGTTTCACTCAACCCGACCCCACCGTACGTGTCACCTTCGCGTTCTTTCGCACCCCCCCCCCTTCTCAATACCATATATCACTCCTACCCCCCTTTGAAAACCGCCCATCTCCCACCAACGTCTATTTACCCCTATCACGTCATTTCCCAGCTACGTCTCTACTCCTGCGCCTTCCTTCCACACTCACACGTTAACTATTTCCACCAACCATGTGCCTCCACATTATCTCCCACCTCCATGTCACCTCCCTCCTCCATGTCATATGCTCGTTTCATGGTTAGTTAAAACTATGTTTTTTTCCCTATACAGCACAGTAATTTCAAACATGGTTTACAAACAACTAACAACGAATTTTCAAAGACTGAAAGAGATTTTGTTGATAACATCCTCATATACAAAAACCTCTCTCAGTTTTCTAACAGTTGTTATGCTTTGAGAGATTCAGATAAAGCTTTGCAGGCATATTTTCCTAGATTTTCCTATTTTTAGTCAATGTTTTCAAATGCGGTTTCTGAGCAGGTGGGAATGACCTTTCAAAAAACTGAAAGATATTTTTGTTGCTAACATCCGTATGTACAAAAACCTATCTTAGTTTTCCAACAGCTATTATGGTTTTGGATATTTGAATGAATCTCTGAAGACATATTTTTCAGAGTTTTTGTTGGTTTAGTCATCTTTTTTAAATCTATTTTTGGCCAAACAAAGATGAATTTTGGGAAACTAGAGGAGTTTTTTGTCCCTAAGATGCCAAACTACAAAAGCCTATCAGACTTTTCACACAGGTATCAGGGATTGGGAGATCCACTCTCATCATTTTAGCCTATTTTTCTGATTGTGCAATGTCCTGTTTTAGTCACCTTTTTCCAGAGCAGATTGTGGTCAATCAGAGATGAATCTTGGGAAACCGGAGGAGGTTTTTGTTCCTAAGATACCAAAATACAAAAACCTCTCTCAGTTTTTACACAGCTATCTCGAATTGAGATATTCAAAGGGATCACTGGACACTTATTTTCATAATTTCAGGTGGAAAAAGCTCAAAGACAGTTAGTTACTTGGAGGCCACCTCATCAAATAAGAGTTGCTATAAAATTCGAATTGCAAGTAGATTCATTAGTTTTGAATGTCCTATATTTCAGTTCTATTTGTGTAACACAGTTAGAGATATTTGTAATAAATCTTGATAATTTTTCAAGATATTTTAGTTTAGAATTTGTATAAATACTTCATGATTTGAATTTTGAAGTGATAGATGTTGGGATTTGTATTGAAAGAGACTACCATTCATTGTAAAGTTATTCACTGAGTTCAAGTGACCTTTTGCAGCAATACAATACAAGTTGTTTCAGGATTCATGTGCCATATCTATGTGGTGAAGTGTTTCTTACTGTAATTTGTTTTCTCTGTTTTCATATGTGTTTCATTTTTTAATTACTTTACAGAAAGTTGATGAACATAATTTGTCGAAACATACACACTGATTCTGGCTGTGGGTAATTTAATTTTTTTCCTCTGATATCAAGTTAAAGAATTCTTAACTGCTCTTTGGCTTTAATTGAATCTATTTTTGTTATTCTATTACATTTCATTTAAATCTAAAGGATCCAGTAGTATGTCTACCTTGTCGTGTTGCACTTGAACTCGATTATTTCTACATTTGATCATCTTAATCTATTCTGACTCCATTGCCCAATGGTCTTCCCTTGCTGTCCCAACCAAACCAATTCCAAAACCAAACTTTGCTCCCAATAGCTAGCCTAAAATCCCCAACAAACAAAGTTAAATCTCACAAAGAGATCCCTCTCTGAGTTTAGGAGGGCTAGATCCTAAACTCCAAAGTGGTTTTGTGCTTACGTCTGTGATTTCTTCCACAACCTCGAAAATTACAGAGCGTTAACATAGTGGCGACCATAGAGGAATGGTTTCATCTTCTCCAAGAAAGATTATCAAGTTCCACATCTGATTATTGTTGGTGGATAGTGATCAGACACAAGAAGGTTGAATTATTCACCAGACAACTCCATGTTCAAAGTATCCAGGGTTCAAAGTTTTCAGAGTGACACCACTATCAAAGAATCCAGATTTTAGAGAATTCATGGCGACTCCACTACATGTTGATCAGATTTCTTGCTGAACAATATGACAAGGTATATGGCAAACCCCTATATCTGGTAAAGTTTTAAAAGAATTCAAGGATAAGATAGCAGATTTTCAAATTGATGAAGTTTTTTCAAAGATCGTATTTCATTGTTTGAAATCGAGCAAATTTTCTCCTGAAGGTAAAATTTGTTTTCTTGAATTAATTTTTGAAAGATTTGAGAAGGGTACTGAACTTTTGGATTTCTAGATTCAGTCATATAATTTCCAAGATCATAAACAATTCTTGGAAAATCTTCCTTCTCCAAAACAAGAGGAGATAGTACTGACTTTTGATTTGCAGATTGATGAGAATTATATTTTTGAATACAAGACTGAAACATTTAGAGTTGGAATCAGGCTTTAACCTTGAGGATACAATTGATGAAATCATCCATGATCAACTGGTCATTGAAGGCCTGAAAGGTAAACTAATTAATCATGCCTTTATTGATTCTGTAGCAAACTACATGGAGGTTATTTTCAGCTTAAGTGTTCAACAATGTTTTCATTATAAGGACTAGATCCATCCACAGTTGCCATTATACATTACAACTTTGATTTTGGGGACAAAAATCAAACTGCCCACTTGATTTTGCTAACAAGCACTCAAGCATTCCACTTATTATAGCAACTACTTGATTGGCTTCATTGGCATTTTTGTATTATTTGATTCAGCAGTATTTTCAACAGTGTAGGGTAGGTAGCAGTGTGCAAATATGCTCAGTGCTTTGAGCATTTTTTTCAAGCATTCTTTCTAGTTTCAGTTCAGATTCTAATTTTAGTTTTCAGTTCAAGTGTTTCATATTTCAGTGTGCAGAATGGTTTTGATTTCAATTTGAAGATTTTCAGTCACAAGAGGTTTTTATGACAGAGCAGGTTGCAGATTCAAGATCACCCCAATGGATCAAGCTACTAGTCTACGGTGTTCTTGGCACCTCACAATGAGGATACCATCCCCATCAGAGCCTATGTTAGGGTCCTATAATTTTTATAGGGTCACTTGATTATAGTTGATTATTATTATATTTGAGATGTTGTAAATAATATTTCATCCTGCAAATTATTTCCAAGAAGGGGCAAAGTATGAAGTTTAGGGAGATGTTTGCATAACAATGTTGGGATCAGATCATGTTGCAGGTGTTCCCATCAGTAAGTGCTCAGAAGCAGCTTTCCAACAATGTATCTGGTGCTTCAAACTGACATCCAGATCAATAGAAAGCAAATAAGAGGGGCCCACACATTTGAATGCACCCTTGATTGGTACAAGATAGGCCTTGTTTTCAAAAGTTAGGATATAAATCATGAAAATGTTTTATTTATGTTTTAAGCGATATGGGCCTTTATCCTAAGTATTGGTGCTCATTATATAAAGTGGAAAACGACAAAACCCTTTATCGTGTAGCAAATAAACGGCGAGCACGATCCAATCCCTGATTTACTTGTTATTTCAAATCGGTGGTCCGCAATGCTTTTCGGCCCCCCCTTGCCATTCTACCTTTATCGGGGTGGGGGTCCGAAAAGGTGGTATCACTCACCCCAACAGCACCATACATGTCACCTTCGTGTCTCCGAAAACCGCCCATCTCCCGCCAACGTCTATTTACCCCTGTCACATCATTTCCCCGCTACATCTCTACTCTCGTGCCTTCCTTCCACACTCACACGTTAACTATTTCCGTCAACCATGTACCTCAACATTATCTCCCACCTCCATGTCACCTCCCGCCTCCATGTCATATGTTCGTTTCATGGTCAGTTAAAACTATGTTTTTTTCCCTATACAACACAGTAATTTCAAACATGGTTTACAAAGCACTGACAACGAATTTTCAAAAATTGAAAGAGGTTTTTGTTGATAACATCCTCATATACAAAAAGCTATCTCAGTTTTCTAACGGCTATTATGGTTTGAGAGATTCGGATAAAGCTTTGCAGGCATATTTTCCCGAATTTTCCTATTTTTAGTCAGTGTTTCAAATGCGGTTTCGGAGCAGGTGGGAATGAATTTTCAAAAAATTGAAGGAGGTTTTTGTGGCTAACATCCATATGTACAAAAACTTATTTTTGTTTTCCAACAACTAATATATTTTGGGATATTTGAATGAATCTTTGAAGACATATTTTTCAGAGTTTTGTTGTTTTAGTCATCTTTTTTAAATCTGTTTTGTGGCCAAACAAAGATGAATTTTGGGAAACTGGAGGAGGTTTTTGTTCCTAAGATGCCAAACTACAAAAGCCTATCTCACTTTTCACACAGGTATCAGGTATTGGGAGATCCACTCTCATCATTTCAGCCTATTTTTCTGACTGCGCAATGTCTTGTTTTAGTCACCTTTTTGCAAAGCAGATTGTCGCAAATCAGAGATGAATCTTGGGAAATTGGAGGAGGGTTTTTGTTCCTAAGATTCCAAACTACAAAAACCTCTCTCAATTTTTACACAACTATCTCGGATTGAGATATTCAAAGGGATCACTAGACCCTATTTTTTAGAATTTCGAGAGGAAAAAGCTCAAAGACAGTTAGTGACTTAGAGGCCACCTCATCAAATAAGAGTTGCTATCAAATTTGAACTGCTCTTCTTTGTCACCAACAATCCACAAAGATAGTGCCAAGTAGATTCATTAGTTTTGAATGTCCTATATTTCAGTTCTATTTGTGTAACACAGTTAAAGATATTTGAAATAAATCTTGATATTTTTTCAAGATATTTTAGTTTAGAATTTGTATAAATACTTCATGATTTGAAGTAATAGATGTTGGGATTTGTATTGAGAGAGACTACCATTCATTGTAAAGTTGTTCACAGAGTTCAAGTGACCTTTTGCAATAATACAAGACAAGTTCTTTCAAGATTCATGTGCCATATCTATGTGGTGAAGTGCTTCTTACTGTAATTTGTTTTCTTTGTTTTCATATGTGTTTGATTTCTGAATTACTTTACAAAAAGTTGATGAACAGAATTTGTTGAAACATACACTCTGATTCTGGCTGTGGGTAATTTAAATGTTTTTGATAATCAAGGTTGTCATTGATGTCAATAGTTGAGATGGCAAATATTCTTGTGATGTCAATGAACCTCATGCAATCCCTAGGTGCTACGGACGCCATCAATGAAGAGGTCAACCCATGAAGATGTCAAACCACTAATGAAGAAGTCCTAAGAAGTCCTTGAACTAGCTATAATGTTGCATATGCCTTGATGATCTAGACCTTAACCTTTGATGACATATGGAGTCATATAATTAATGATGTCATACACTAAATGAATGACCACAATTGATGATGGCACTTGATGAAGGTTGAAAGAATAGATGATAATGTGGAAGATATCATTTGAAGGTTGGAAGACTATTTTGAAGTTCTCCTAATGATGTTACACTATATCATATCACTGCACAATTATATGATGACATGGATGATACACATTGCTGGACACTATCATGATGACAAGGATGTCTTACATGTTCCTATGATGATGAAGAAGCCAAATAACGGAGAAGACAAACAATGGAGAAGCCAAACAAAGAAGCCATGCTGTCCTGATCATTGTCTGCACTAAAAAATTTAAGGACAGTCACAAAGAAAAATATTTTTTCCAACCTTAGAGGCAATCTTTTAACACGGGATCTACACCATCTTGAAGAGCATAATTTTAGCTTTCCAACGAGCTATTACTCAGCCCGAAACTCCAAGCGGTTTGAGAGTTATTGAATTTTTAAGTTAATACATAATTTCTGGTCCAATGAGCCGACATCACTTTCTAGGACAAGTCGGCCTACTTAAGGACGCATCTGTTCGGTGAAGGGTTGAAAATTAGGTGTATTTATATGTGATTACTCTCCTTGTTTCGGACCAACCATCAGCAAAGCATTCATTACAGGTTCGAGTTCATATCTCATGAACAAGAAGGATAAAGGTTGCGGATTGGGTGAACAGCTTGGAGGATAATTATGCAAAGTCAAGTTAAGGGACAATGAAGGATTAAAGTCTGCGTCTAAGACCTGTTTTGAGCCGCAGCCCTAGAAGGAGCAGCAATCTCAGCATTGTTGATTATCTATGCTACAGCAAACTGTGGAGAAAAAATACACTTCAGATCTCATAATTGTTTAGGTGTAGTCCTGTAAAAGGTTGAGTTGAAGCTCGGAATGTTATAAGTCCTATGGGAGTGACTTATGCTCAGATATATCAAGGTGCAGACCTATATATCTCGGACAAGGACTGTCATATTTGATAGCACAGATTTCTGGAAACAAGAAGTGTGGACAGTCCTGTAGGTTGCAGATTCTTTGATTACACCTTCACCTGTAGGTTGTAGCCTTCACTTGTGAAGAGTTGCAGATTTATTTGGAGGACTAAAAACAACCCAGGACTTAAGCACATTGGAGCAGAACTCAAGTGGAAGGCAGTTCAAGTGGCTAGGAGGCAGTTTGGAGGTTTGAATACCCTGTGAAGGACAGCCTCTAGTGAAGAGGACTAATTTGCATCAAACTAGAAGGAGAACAAACCTTGATTTGTTCTATATAGTATATACTAGTCACCTATGGTGTTGTGGTGACTTACCTCAGTCTTGAGAAATAGACTTGGTGGAGCAGCATAATTTTTAGAGCTGGATTTTGATAATATCTTGGACAAAATTTGAGGGCTATTTAGAGCAGATTTGGGCCTCATGTTTGGAGCAGTTTTCGGGCACCTTTGAAAGATAATGTTATCTCCCTTGAAGACTTGTCCAAAGCACTATTGGAGTAGATTGTAGAGGAGTTTTAGAGAAGTCTTGTTGACCTTGAAGAGTAACCGAGTAATCCCTTGAAGAAGACCCTTGAACAGATGACAAGACATTATTGAAGACACCTTTGAAGGACATTTTATGCAGACATCTTGTTGAGAAGTTTTTAACTGACCTCGGAGAGTCATCTAGAAGCCTATGGGAGACTATGATGCATTGTTGATGTCATCATGAGGTGACCTTGAAAAGAAGTATTTGGGTAACATGAAGAGCAATGGTGACACCTTCATGAGAAGACCAAGTTGTCATTGATGAGCTAAGTGCTTTGGAGATTGAGGGCAGTGCTGAAGGCGACATTGTCAGGGTTAGTTGCAGAAGGTATTGGGAGCCATGAAGAATCGTCAAATCTATCTTGACGAATTGAAGTTAGAGGTTGGAGCCTCATAGAGACAAGGTTGGTGCCTTGGAAGATAGGGTTGGAGCCCTAGAGGATTAGAGTCCTCAAGAAACCAAGTTGGAGCATGTACCAAAGATAGGGTTGGAGCCCTAGAGGTTGGTGCCTCAAATTGACAAGGTTGGAGCCTTGTAAAGACCAAGTCAGTGCTTGGCACAATACAGGTTGGACCCTGGAAGATTGGAGTCTTCATCTAGGGTTGGAGCCCTATATCATTATTGTACTTTACTTATTGTAAAGAAGAAAATAATAAAAGTATCTATTCCATCATTGTTCATTTTGTGTTCTAAATATAAGTGATCTAACTAGTAAAATTAATAATTGAAAAGAAATACTGATTCACCCCCCTTTCAGTATTTCCAACAATTGGTATCAGAGCCAGTACCTTCACTCAAAGTCTAACAGCTTGAAGGTTGATCATTAGAATACAAATGGCAAAGCCAAGGAAGAAAGTCTCCAATCCTCCTAAAGATGTGTCATCCTCAACCATTGAAACTAAAGTCAATCAATTTACGAAGGCTCCATTGTTCAATGGAAGTTTTGATATATGGGAGGCAAGAATGAGGAATTTCTTGAAGACTCAAGGAATTGAAGTTTGGAAATCAGTGATTACTAATGACATGATGGACGAAGAATCCAAGGAGTACAATACAAGAGCAATAAAGGCAATTTTGAATGTGTTACCAAATTTTGTGAAGGCCAATTTTGAAAAATGTTCGTCAGCAAAATTCATATGGGACAAACTTCATGATCTTCACTCAAAAGGAGCTTTGACAATGATCTCTAGTCAAGAAGATGATGGAAAACAAGAAAGAAGTCCATAATCCATCAAGGAAGCTGAAGATAAGAGAGATGACAAAAAGGCTAAAGAAGACCTAGAAGATGAAGAGAACAAGAACAAAGAAGACTTTGAAGAAGATCTCTTGAATAAACTTATGGCTTCCATGGAAGAGATTAACAGTTTAAAAAAGGAAAATGAAGAACTTAAGAAGAAAGCGCAAAATGGTAACCAAGACAAGACAAGGAAGGAAGTTGACTTTGTCAAGCTTCAAGCACAAGAAAGAGATGAGGAGTTCACCAAACTTAAAGAGGAATTTCATCATAACAAAAGAAAGCATCATGAAGAAGTCATATCTATGACAAATCAATTGGATAAGGCAAAGAAAAGGGAAGAAACTCTGTCAAGCCACCTTGAACAAAGACTTAAGAGCTTAAACAATCTTGAAGTAGAGATTGGTCAATACAAGGAAGAGGTCTCCTCTCTTAGATCTCAACTAGAAGCAAGGAAACAAGTGCAAGGAGCCGAGAAGGTGATGGAAACTTTGGCATTCATAGAAGGACAAGTTGATGAAGTAGAAAAGGAGAGAAACACCATGATATGCCAACTAGAAGAAAAGGATGATGAAATCTTGAAACTAAAATCAGACATCAATCTTCTCAAGGCTGAAACATGTGAAGCTACAAGAATAAAAGAAGATCTGGAGAGTAGTCTAGCAAAGGAGAATGAAAAAGTCTTCATAATGAAATCAAATATCATCTCCCTTAAAATCGAAGCACATGAAGCAATAAGGATGATGGAAGAAATGAAGAAGCAACTAGTTATGAAAGATGAAGATTGTGAAAAGTTGAAAGGAGAAATTGTCTTTTTTAAAATGGAAGTTGACTTGCTGAATAAGAACTTGAAAAGCTCTCAAACCCTAGATGACATCCTAAGTCATCAAAGGTCTCCCCGTGATAAATCAGGTCTTGGATAATGCTTCAAAAAACGAAGATGTGAGGAACCTAGAAATAAATGTTGATGCTCCTAGTTCAAGCAAAGGCAAGGAGAAGAATCAAGACAACAATGGAAGAAATTCTACTCCAAGGAGAATTGCAGATGGTGTCAAGAATACAAAAGACAATGAATATCATCAAAGAATCCCAAGGCAAAAAGACTTCAGAAGTACATCAAGGAAAACACCATCTCCCAGGTGCCAAAGTATATTTCTTGGTTATTGTTATTCTTGTACAAACTTTGGGCACATGGCAAAAGATTGTAGGGCATATCACAAAGACAAATATAATGGTCCCCGTCAATATTCTAGAAGCAACTTTGCAAAAAGAAGTAATGATTCCTCATTCATGAACAAGATGAAGTGCTTCAATTGCCATGACATTGGACATATGGCTCGTGATTGTAACTTGACATGGGTCCCTAAAACCATGAAAACCAAGCCAGAGAAGAAAGTTACACAAGTATGGAGAAGGAAGCAAATTGGATCTGAAAGTCTCTTGAACACTCCAGCCAACAACACATATTGTTGATTTGATGAAGATATCCTTGGCAAATGTGATATTTCAAGTGTTTGATGATGAGACTCTGCCAAAAAGGAGACCATGCATACTGTTAGGGGGAGTTGGTGAGTCATGACTATTCTTGCAGAAGTCTTCAGTGAAAAGGTGTTATGGAATCCATGATGAGTCACACTTGGACAATCTTGACAAATCATCTCTCGGGAGTAACTCCAATTTAGAAAATAATGAAAATGTGAAGATTTCTTCCACTTGATCACAAGGCAACAATCTTTCTTGTCTAAAGAAGCTAGAAGAGCTTATGCATGCAGGGGGAGTTGGTTCATCCATGGAGAAATGTAAACACATCTATCATGGAACACATTGGGAGAAAGAAGAGCACCATGACAAGGGGAGCATTGTACCTATGAAGAACTATTATTGACGAAGAAAATATGATAAGGGAAGCAACTTGATAGGGGGAGCACTTGAGCACCCCTTTCGCCATTGATGTCAAAGGGGGAGAGAATGTTGAAGGGCAAGAATATTGCCATCAATGACAAAGGGGGAGATTGTTAATCAAGGTTGTCATTGATGTCAATAGTTGAGATGGCAAATATTCTTGTGATGTCAATGAACCTCATGCAATCCCTAGGTGCTAAGGATGCCATTAATGAAGAGGTCAACCCATGAAGATGTCAAACCACTAATGAAGAAGTCCTAAGAAGTCCTTCAACTAGCTATAATGTTGCATATGCCTTGATGATCTAGACCTTAAACTTTGATGACATATGGAGTCATACAATTGATGATGTCATACACTAAATTAATGACCACAATTGATGATGGCACTTGATGAAGGTTGAAAGAATAGATGATAACATGGAAGATATCATTTGAAGGTTGGAAGACTATTTTGAAGCTCTCCTAATGAAGCTGCACTATAACATATCACTGCACAATTATGTGATGACATGGATGATACACATTGCTGGACACTATCATGATGACAAGGATATCTTACATGTTCCTATGATGATGAAGAAGCCAAATAATGGAGAAGCCAAACAAAGAAGCCATACTGTCCTGATCATTTTCTGCACTAAATAATTTAAGGACAGTCACAAAGAAAAATATTTTTTCCAACCTTAGAGGCAATCTTTTAACATGGGACCTACACCATCTTGAAGAGCATAATTTTAGCTTTCCAACGAGCTATTACTCAGCCCGAAACTCCAAGCGGTTTGAGAGTCATTGAATTTTTAAGTTAATACATAATTTCTGGTCCAATGAACTGACATCACTTTCTAGGACAAGTCGGCCTACTTAAGGACGCATCTGTTCGGTGAAGGGTCGAAAATTAGGTGTATTTATATGTGATTACTCTCCTTGTTTCGGACCAACCATCAGCAAAGCATTCATTACAGGTTCGAGTTCATATCTCATGAACAAGAAGGATAAAGGTTGTGGATTGGGTGAACAGCTTGGAGGATAATTCTGCAAAGTCAAGTTAAGGGACAACGAAGGATTAAAGTCTGCGTCTAAGACCTGTTTTGAGCCGCAGCCCTAGAAGGAGCAGCAATCTCAGCATTGTTGATTATCTATGCTACAACAAACTGTGGAGAAAAAATACACTTCAGATCTCATAATTGTTTAGGTGTAGTCCTGTAAAAGGTTGAGTTGAAGCTCGGAATGTTATAAGTCCTGTGGGAGTGACTTATGCTCAGATATATCAAGGTGCAGACCTATATATCTCGGACAAGGACAGTCATATTTGATAGCTCAGATTTCTGGAAACAAGAAGTGTGGACAGTCCTGTAGGTTGCAGATTCTTTGATTACACCTTCACCTGTAGGCTGTAGCCTTCACTTGTGAAGAGTTGCAGATTTATTTGGAGGACTAAAAACAACCCAGAACTTAAGCACATTGGAGCAGAACTCAAGTGGAAGGCAGTTCAAGTGGCTAGGAGGCAGTTTGGAGGTTTGAATACCCTGTGAAGGACAGCCTCTAGTGAAGAGGACTAATTTGCATCAAACTAGAAGGAGAACAAACCTTGATTTGTTCTATATAGTATATACTAGTCACCTATGGTGCTGTGGTGACTTACCTCAGTCTTGAGAAGTAGACTTTTTGGAGCAGCATAATTTTTCAAGCTGGATTTTGATACTATCTTGGACAAAATTTGAGGGCTCTTTAGAGCAGATTTGGGCCTCATGTTTGGAGCAGTTTTCGGGCAACTTTGAAAGATAATGTTATCTCCTTTGAAGACTTGTCCAAAGCACTATTGGAGCAGATTGTAGAGGATTTTTAGAGAAGTCTTGTTGACCTTGAAGAGTAACCGATTAATCCCCTGAAAAAGACCCTTGAACAGATGACAAGACATTATTGAAGACACCTTTGAAGGACATTTTATGCAAACATCTTGTTGAGAAGTTTTTAGCTGACCTTGGAGAGTCATCTAGAAGCCTATTGGAGACTATGATGCATTGCTGATGTCATCATGAGGTGACCTTGAAAAGAAGTATTTGGGTAACATGAAGAGCAATGGTGACACCTTCATGAGAAGACCAAGTTGTCATTGGTGAGCTAAGTGCTTTGGAGATTGTTTGAGGGCAGTGCTGAAGGTGACATTGTCAGGGCTCGTTGCAGAAGGTATTGGGAGCCATGAAGAATCATCAAATATATCTTGACGAATTGAAGTTAGAGGTTGGAGCCTCATAGAGACAAGGTTGGTGCCTTTGAAGATAGGGTTTCTGATTTCGGTCTAGGGTTTCTACAACAAACTTTGACCAGCATTAACTTTGGTCAACGCAAGGTCAAAAGGACATGAAACTCTCCCAAAAATTCGATTTTCCAAATCTGCATTTTTTGGCACTATTCTCGAGGCAAGACATTGACTTTGACTTTTCTGCGTTGACCTAGCTGCTGCCACTATTTGCGTTGACCATTGACTGACAACGTGGACTTTTGAGTTGACCGTTTGGCTGTCCTAGAGGGTTGTGTGACATTGCTGGTTGGCTGACCATATTGAGACTTTGTTGGTTGAAGCATCCTGTTGACCGCCGTAACGCACCAACACACTTATATATTTCTGGCTTGTCTTCTGTCAATCTACTGGTATGTTCTATTAGCATTTTACTTTATTGTTTATGTGATTACTTTATGATATTGGAGTAAAAGTAAAGTTGCATCAAGCATAGAACATCTACATAAATTTACAGAATTCTTAACTGCTCTTTAGCTTTAATTGAATCTATTTCTTTTCTTCTATTATATTTCATTTAAATCTAAAGGATCCAGTAGTATGTCTACCTTGCCCTATTGCACTTAAGCTAGATTATTTTTGCATTCGATCATCTTAAGCTCTTCTGACTCCATTGCCCAATGGCCTTCCCTTGTTGTTCCAACCAAACCAATTCCAAAACCAAACTCTGAGCCCAATAACTAGCCTAAAATTCCCAGCAAACAAAGTTAAATCTCACAAGGAGATCCCTCTCTGAGTTTAGGAGGGCTAGATCCTAAACTCCAAAGTGGTTATGTGGTTACCTCTGTGGTTTCTTCCACAACCTTGGAAATTACAAAGCGTTAACAGAGTCAAGAAAAATTGAATGGCAAGATGATATTAAGAAGAGACCCTCTTAAGTTGGTCTTTTGATGTTTATGGATTAGGGCAAGAAGTTAGAACCCGATAGATAAATTAACTCCTCAACTAATCAAGGAAAATCATGAAATCATGGCCCTGCTAGAAGAGAACCCACCATAGGAAAGCCTTTAACCACAAGATTGCCTATGGATTTAGAAGAGATCTTATCCTTTAAGAAGAAACCAATGATGAGAGCTAGTCCAAAAATTAGATTTTGATAACCCTAGTCCAACAAAGAAAAGGTGAGGCCTAGCGTCCTAACCCTCCTCTTCCACGCAACTATGTATCCCCTTAATGGATCGACCTTGGTAGCCTTGTGGTAGTCTTAAACAATCACAATTATACCTTCAATGATGTAGAAGAAATGACCAAGAAAGAAAATCTTATAATCAATACATTTCACCACATAGAAAATGTCCTCAACAAAAATTTCTGCCAAAAGGTATTTCCATTTAGTTCCAAGGAGAGGGGTGCTCTCACAATCCAACCATGAGTACAAATGAGGAAGTTCTCCTATATTTATAGAGTGAGATCTACTCCCCTTACAATTAAATCTCATTATTTGATTTACCTCAGATCTAGCCCAAGAAAACTAAATCTAACTAACTTCAAAATTTAAGTTAACTAACAAAACAAGAAAATAAAGTGGTCAAGCCACATGTACAATGATTTGATGAATAAAACCCTCAAAAAAGGGGCCAATCCACCCAATAAGAGAACAATGGTCCAGGACACCAACACCTAGCCTTGAATAGCTCCTTGAATAGTCTAAAAACGATGTAGATGATCCACAATCAATCCTCAAAGCATGGTGAAGTGATTCCCCAAGTCAACATGTCCAATGTCCTCCTCCTTTTAGTGCAACATCCTCAAGAAACTCCTTCAAAGAGTCGGCATCATCATAACAACTCCAAAATTTGTGTCCCAAAAGATGGTCCATGCCCATACCTTGGATCAAGGGGCCTCCATGAAATATGGGAATGACTTTCTCAGTAAAAAATCAACCTCAAAACCACCTAACAGGTACAATGATTTTCAATGAAAAGGGTGACCTCATTCAAAACAACTCAATGAAGATCTCAAATAATGCTCCAATATCCCATAAAATGCTCCCAAAGACAATGCATGGTCATACCTTAGGTCAAGGCACTCCATGAAGCATGGGAGACGCCTCTGCATGCCAAAACTTGGGTCATAAAAATCTCATGCATCCACGTGACGTCAAATATAATAAAATCGATCTCCACTCCAGTTCATTTACTTTTCAAGATACTTCAACTAAGTTGCATCCACATCATCTAGGTGCAACAAGGGTGTGACACATCACCCACATCAAGTCAATGAAAGCTGCAACAAACCTCACAACTGCCATGTGTACAAATCAGCCTTCATTTGTTCTTGGTATTGGTATCTTGGAAAAGATAAGAAAGAAATGCTTCAATTGTTTATGCAAAGAGAAAGAAAGTGTCATGATCCTCTTTCTTGAGTCAAAAAATAAGATTTTTATTTTCTATTTTGCACATTTTCCAAGGGAAAATAGGGTCGTGACATTCATATCCATTCCTATGTCTTTGTATGCAGAATCTAAAGAAATTGCAGGTTTTCAAAGGAGAAAACAGGGTTGTGACACTTAGATCCATTCCTATAGTTTTCTGTGTAGAATTTGAAGAAACTAATTGCCGATCTGAGTTCCTCTCGGAAATTAGAAATGAGATATCAGAAATGTTCAACACTTTACTAAATATCAAAACCATAAAGTAGGTAAACACCTTACAATGATCCTTTTATGGAAAGATCAACTACTCCTATTCACTTGCCTCTTTGAGGAGGCAACCTCATTAAGCTCCAAATACAATATGCTCCGTAAAGAGGACTCCATCCTTATTTATAGCCAGTTAGAGAACGCTAATTGTAAGTTGTAACTACCTCCTAACTACTTAGTGGACCTTCTTTAATGAAGCCACATTACATTTATTCAATGTTAACCACCTAGTAATCTTAATTAGTAATAACAAACATAATGGACCTAGTCCACCTTACATCTAATGGCTACCATAACAACACTATTATTACTTTAGTCAGCCCTTAGGTCCCCCATTACACCCCTAGGGGCATATCTCAACAAAAATGAATTCTGTTAGTGAAATGGTGAAGATTTGCAACTATCAAGGCATTCCGGAGTTGGGGACTGAAAAATGTTCCCGGTTTTCAAAGTCTCTGGCTGCCAGGAGTTGGAGATTAATCAAATCCTTAAACTGTTGGTGTTCATTAAATACATTTCTCCCTTATCTATAAACAACTGGATTAGGCAGAGAAATAAATCCTTTGCAAACTCCTCTACTATGTGGAAAGCTTTAATCCAATGCTTCCCTCTTTTAAGGAACTGTCTGGTCTGGAAGTCAGAAGATGACAGAAGCGTCAAAATGGGCCAAGACAATTGGACTGGAAGTTCAAGTATGAACTCGCTTTCTGAAAATGTTGTGCCCTCCCTAAGACAGCAAGCTACCGTGGGTAGAAGTACATTCCGGTATAATGGGTGGAGAAATGCTGAAGAATTAAGACTGGTATTTACTATTGAAACAGAGGGATGGAATAATTCCATAAACAGATTGGAGATGAATCACATACCTTAGAGAGATGAGGAAGATGTATTGAAACAGAGGGATGGAATAATTCCATAAACAGATTGCAGATGAATCACATACCTTAGAGAGATGAGGAAGATGCCTTGGTAGGGTGATAGAACCCAATTGGAAATTATACACAGCTAGCCTGTGTTATAGAGCTATGTTCCTCACAAGCTAGCAAGAAGAGTGTTGGTGATGGAAACCCTTGTGAGAGTTAAAACCTAAAAACACCATTAAAGTCCAAATCTTTCTTTAGTTAGCCTTAAATAACAAATCTCACCATCGTTAACACTACACACAAACATCTGTCCAACCTCAAGTTTTAGAGCACCTAGCTTCCCCAAAACAACAATGAGACGTCTCACACGTAGTTGTCGAAGTCAGACTCAGCACACCCGGCCGTGTAAGAAAAAGCAAGTAATATATCAAATACGGGAAAAATTACGGATTATTGTCTAGGTACGGGTTAATATTGCGTAGGGTTTCTCGAATACTTGTAAGTGCTTGCCGCGAGTATGTCCTGCCAAGAAAGATCAGAATTGTATGGAATCAAATGATCTTCCTAGAGAGACAGGAGCTATTGTAGGGAATCGTACTGAAGCTATTGTAGGGAATCGTACTGAAGAGTGTTGCAACAATAGCCTCATATTTGTCTCCACATCAGTAAATTCACCGACTTCGAAGACACGTTGAGATTAACCAAAAAACAAATGGGAAGCGAAATTTCTAGTAAATAAATCAAAGGCTTACATTCACCGACTTCGAAGACACGTCGAGATTAACCAAAAAGCAAATGGGAAGCGAAATTTCTATTAAATAAATCAAAGGCTTACCTCGATAATACACTGTCCACGGACTGCATCTGCGATAGAATTTCAAAGAATTTCACGCTAATATTCGAACTACGCATAACAGCAAAATATCATACCGAACAAAAATAAAATTTTCAACGGAAAGAAGCCCTGCAAAAGCAATATTTTAACAGATTGAAGTCTTCAGGGGTTTCGCAGTGCAATATATTAGCTATGAGTTTTTGGGATTCAACTATATTAAGTAAGTCTCATGATTTCTTACTTTTTCACTGTTGTGGACTATTTACAAATCATGAGAAATTAGTCAATTACTATTATCTCTCATGTTAATGGTTATAGATGAATGACTCATTAATGGTTATAGATGAATGACTCACTTAACGAAGGTTGAATCCCAAAAACTCATATCTAATATAATGCACTGCTAAAACCCCTCAATACTTAAAAACAAAGAGTGAAGGGAGCTCTACTTGAATGGCTCATGAGGCACAATACTTGCTAAGGTTTTGCAAATGGGGTGGCAAGCTAAGTGGGCTTGATTGTGGGGAAAACTCCACAGTTAAACACGCTTGTGCCAGAGGCGATCTCGGATGGGTGACCTCCCGGGAAGTCCTAGTTACCGGGTGCAGGCCCCGGAAGCGATGATTGACGCTATGTGATTCATTTCACTAGTTTCAATCCCACTTCTTCACCCTTTGAGCATCACCGGATGCAATGAGTGCTAAGTGGAGTATTCAAAAATCATGAGTAATTAGTTTCAATCCTACTTCTTTACCACTTCTTTACCCCTATCAGTATCACCCGATGCAATGAGTGCTAAGTGGACTATTAAAAAATCATGAAAAATTAGTCAGTTAGGACTACATCTCATAGAAATGGTATAGATGAATGACTTACTTAATGCTGTTGAATCTCAAAGTCTGTAAATTGACATTAATGCGTGAATGATATTAAAATATCAAATTTTAACGAAAAGCAATTAAATCCCAAAAGCTCATATCTAAGATTTAAGTCTGTACGGTAATGCGTGAATGATAGTAAAATATCAAAGTTTAACGAAAAAGATATCGTTTAAGAGATGCAAAAGGAGCCCCTGCTGGCCAGGCATTTGCAATCATGGTACTAACTATTAGAGTTGTCAACCCTTTCATGAAACAAAATTTTAAGGGAAGAGAAATATTTTAGCAAATTTAAGGCTGTGAATTCACAGCAATGTATGAGATGTGAATTCACAGGAATGTATGAATGAGAGTAGATTAACTATCTAATCTAACAAAAAAAACACTCAAGAGATCAAAGAGAAGCCTCTGCTGGCCATGCGGTTTGCACTACAGTAATAAATATTAGAATTTCTCAGCCTTTGATAGAGTATAATTTTCAGGGGAAGAGCAAAAGTTTAGCAGATTTAAGTCTGCAAAGTATGAGTATCAATTTTAACGAAACAGAAATCGTTCAAGAGGTCAAAGAGGAGCCTCTCCTGGCCATCGCGTTTGCATAAGAGTAAAAAAGATGCGAGTTTCCAAGCATTTAATGGAATAAAATTTCCAGGGAAAGAGCAATGTGTAGCAGATTTAAGTCTGTGAATTCACCGATCTTGTGTGAATGACAGTAAATATCAACTTCAGCGAGACAGAAATCATTAGAGAGATCAAAAAGGAGCCTCTCCTGACCATCGGATTAGTATTACCGTAATAAGGATTAAAATTTCCAAGCCTTTAATGGAATAACATTTCCAGGGAACAAACAAATATTTTAGCAGATTTAAATCTGTAAATTCACGATCATGTCTGAATGACAGTAAAATATCAACTTCAACGAAACAGAAATCATTCGAGACATCAAATAGGAGTCTCTGTTGGTCATCGCGTTAGCATTACCGTAATAAAGATTACAATTTTCCAGCCTTATATGGAATAAATTTCCAGGGGAAGAGTGATATTTTAGCATATCTAAGTCTGTGAATTCACTGTCATGTGTGAATGACGGTAAATTATCAACTTCAACGAAATAGAAATCGATCGAGAGATTAAAAGGAAATGAAAGAAAAGGAGCCTCTGCTGGTCATCGCCTTTGCATTACCGTAGTAAAGAGAAGAATTTCCAAGCCTTTAATGGAAGGAAATTTTCAGGGGAAGAGCAATATTTTGACATATTTAAGTCTGCATATTCGAAGTAATGTGTGAATGAAAGTAAAATATCAAATTTAACGAAATGTTATATTTCTAGAGATCAAAAACGAGCCCCTGCTGGCCATCGCATTCACATGTGAACCTTTAGAATTTTGAGAGACTGCAACATTTTAGCAGATTTTAAATCTCTGATATGAAATAAAGGCTTGCTTACTTGATAGGCAGAGGTCGCAACTCCGAATACAAAACCCTCCGGGAATTCATCTCTGCTAATTTCTTTGACATTTTCGCTTTCTTCCTTTTGCAGATGGACAGCAGCGGGAGCTTCGACAGTAAGCGCCATGGATACTAGGCGTTCGAATAGATCCCCAATTGTTCAACTAACTCTCGCTAAAACGCTCTCTTATTTAATCCGGGGGGTCAACATTGTCCCTAGTGTTTGGCTTACGCCATGTGACTGCAGATCTGAGCTGGGCCAGGAACAGTGGTCATGTCGAAGTGATCGATTCAATTTGAGGTCGAATAGTGTGTAAAATAGTGGTTAACAATCGAGCATTAAATATTAAAGGTAAGAGTCTATGGGATTGGTTCGGGCGTACCATCACAGCGCTATAGGCATGCCACGTGGTGATTGGTCCATTTTTCCGGGAGGAAAAAGTACGCTTCCCGTCACTTTTCGGCGCTATAAATTAGGGGTTTCGTGATTTTCGACGCTTTAATTTGGGGCTATAAATCAGAGATATTATGGGCATAAGTAAGTAATGGATTGTTAGGGGAGTTGTCTGCGAACAGTTTGGATGGTAGATTTTTGTTGGAATCAGGTAAAAAGAATTTAAAAAATCAAGTAGTTGAAGTG
The DNA here is from genome assembly GCA_034641835.2 of Pinus albicaulis. Classification (NCBI taxonomy): domain Eukaryota; kingdom Viridiplantae; phylum Streptophyta; class Pinopsida; order Pinales; family Pinaceae; genus Pinus; species Pinus albicaulis. The sequence goes on from CM076582.1 coordinate 272,956,665, forward strand.
CTTGAATTGCATTTTTAATAGTGGAAATGGATTCAGTACCATCAAAAATTTTAATGCATTCAAAATATTGAAATTTAACTACTGTAAATCAGATTTTCAAAAAAATTTGTCTAAATTTTTCATAATTTTACCAGAACTTTTGGGTTATTCTGTGGGTTTTTTAGACTTGTCTTTAATGAGACTTTTTAGAGTCTCTGGTGTCAGAATCTTGTGAAAAAATTTGAGGTGAAATCTTGATTTATGTTATTTAAACTATTTTTTTACTATATATGGATTTAGCACCCTTAAATACCTCTAAGACATTTTGATTGTGTAAAGTTACCCATCAAATTTATGTTAGAGAAATTAAATTAAAAAAAATCCACCTAAAAATCTTTAAAAAATCACACTAAAAACAACTCAATAAATAATTACATTTCGAATATAATTTTGAACACCGAGCACTTTGCAAGAGTACATGGTATAGCATAATTGCACTGAGACCATAGTGACCATCAAAATCAGTGAACCTTTCATGTTAGTTAGGCATTGACCACTTTGTTTTTTCGATAAATTTGAGTGTGGAACCACCTAGATTCGAGGCAATAAAGGACATTGGAGTAGCGACCTCACATACAAGGCTATGACCAAAATAAATGTATATTTATTAGTATACATGTTCGTAAATATATATTTTTATATAAAAGCAAAGTTGTAATGCATTTGGGTACATGATGATTATCAAAGTTGCATTTATGTGTTTGTGTATTAGGTATTAAGGTAAAGTGTTTCTTAATATTTATTATTGTAAAGAGGATCACAATTTTATTTGGTTTATTGAAAAGGAGAATTTTTTATGGTTGAGATGTTCAAAAGATGATAAAGTTAGTAATCATTTTGGAGAGGAGTTGTTTATGTTGTGTGGTGCTTTCAACTTAATTATCTGCAATGGTCTAAATAGATGGAAAAATTATGGGAACTTCACTTGCAACACATACAATGGGGCAAGTGGCGTTGACTATGTTATTGGTTCACAAAGCTTAATAGAAAGAATAGATGAAGTTAAGATCGGAGAGCATATTTGGGACTTAAAAGCAGATCATAAGCCAATTTATATAAAATTATTCTCGTTAGAAGAAAGACAGAATAGGAGGAAAACCCAATGTTCTCAACAATCGACATCAAGGGGCAAAATTCTTCTAACACAAGAAAATTGCACTATCTTAAAAACAACGTTGAAGAGATCAATTCAAAAGGAGAAAATTAGTCCCCAAAGCCTCAATAGCCATGAGTTAACAAATATAATCCAGGGTGCACTTAAGAAGTGCAAAAGAGCAAAAAATAGGAAATCAGAATCAGATTGTTTTCCTGTGAATGTGTGGTTCGATGAAGAATGCAAATTGGAAAGGATAACCTTGAAAAAGGAAGGAGAGGGGAAGAAGAATGTAAAGTTATATAAACATATTTTAAAAAAGAACAAATATGAGTTCATGCAAACAAGGCGGGAAGAGTTGATATATCTAGGCAAGAATAACCCAAAACATTTTTGGCAAGAACTTCAACCAAGGAAGAAGCAATTTGAAAATAATATTACAGCCAATCAGTAATTTGACTATGCAAGACAACTCTATGAGAAAGAATTGGAGATTGAGCCTCCTCCCAAGATCAACACAGCTACAAAGCTTTTCACAGTACATGAGGTGGAGGCAGGAATTAAAAAGTTGAAAACAGGGAAGGCAAAGGATTTGGTTGAACTTCAAGCAGAATATCTAAAGTGGGGAATGAACAGTTTGGCACCGCACATCGTGGAAATATTCAACAACGTCCTTCAGCAAGGATTCCCAAGGGATTGGACAACTAGTCTAGCAATTCTCCTTTTTAAAAGTGGTTACATTAATAATCCTTCCAATTATAGAACCATTATGATCAATCCTTTGATTGCAAAGCTTTTCAGTGGCATGGTAGAAAATAGAATCAGTAAGTGGGCAGAAGTAAAATAAAAGAGGGAAAAAGGGCAAGCGGGTTTTAGGCCGAAGCATTCTATAGTAGATCAGGGTATCACGCTGAGACACATTATTGAAAAGGTTTGGGGTAGCAAAGAAGAAGTATTTTGCTGCTTTGTTGACTTCAAAAGGCATTTGACATGGTCCCTAGAGATAAGTTGTGGCGTAGAATGGAAGAACTTGAAATTTCATTACAATATAGAGTTGTTGTCCATAGGCTCTATGAAGAGGTGAAAGTCAAAATTAGAACTTCAGTAGGCATTTCAGAAAGTTTTAGAAGTGACATCGGAGTCAAGCAAGGTTCCCCCTTATCCCCTACCCATTTTGGTTTATATATTGACAAACTAGAAGAGTGGCTAAATTTTCAAGGTGGGGATGGCTTTCGATTGGGGGAGTTTGTGATAAAGCTTCTTCTATATGTCGATGATCTTGTGTTGGTTGCTAAATCGGCCCATGGATTGCAGATGCACTTATATGCGCTTGAGAATTTTTGTAAAGCAGTGGAGATGCAAGTCAATACCATTAAGACCAAAATAATGATTTTCTCTAATAAAAGGAAGCAAAGCCAGTATACGTTCTTCTTTGAAGGCAACACTCTTGAATAAGTACATGAATACAAGTACCTAGGGATCGATTTCAACAGCAAGCTTAATTGGGAGGATTGCAGAAAGAAAAGAATTTTAGGAAGGTGTAAAGCATTGTATGCACTTCAAAACAGATGTAGAGAGGCAGAGTTATGGGATTGGAACACAATCAAAGTAATTTTTGGACTCCTAGTTTTTCCAGTGCTATTATATGGGTGTGAATTGTGGGCTAGCAGCATCCCTCTTTCAAAATGGAAAGAAATTGAAAAAAATAAAAAACGCTTGATCATGGGCAAGTTCAAAATAAAAATTTCGGTTCCTTATGAGATAATTTTGAGTGAAACAAGGGCAGCTTCCATCGAAGTAATTGCCATGGTGTGTCTTATAAGGTATCTAAAAAAAATTGAGCAAATGGGAGGATATAGATCGCTGAAAGTTATCTTCAATGAAGGTATGAGTGAAAGAAAGAAGTCTTAGATGAGACAAAACAACAAATGGATGCAAAAATGGAATATTTACCTTAATGCATGTCCCACAAATAGCAAGGAGTTAAATAATTTTGTGCTGGAGAAGTTCCGTAAGGGTATACGGGGAAAAGAGTTGGGTAGAAAGAAGAAGTATTATGTTCAGGGATTCAACCCCACTTGTGATCTCCAACAAAAAGAGTGCATTGGAGCTAGCATTCTGTGGAGAGCAAAGGTTCTTATTGCTTAGTTAAGAACCAACTCACATCAACTTCGATGTGGAACGGGACGGTGGAAGAGACCTAAAGAAGCTTGGGAAGAAAGGGTATGTACTTTTTGCACTTTTGGGGCAATGGAATAGGAAAAGCATTTCATTTTGGAATGTGATGTTTTCAGAGACATCAAGGACAGTTACCGCAATATGTTAGCATCAATTCCGTGGCATTGTCTTTTCAACGAGGTAACTGTTAGAAGGTTGGGTCAGCTCATCAACAATTTGAGTAAGAAAAGGATTGAATTACAGAAGACAAAAAAGAAAAAAAAGAAATCTAGTAGTCCCATAGACTATTTTTAGTCTCGTAGACGTTAAAATATCGTTCATTCATTCATTCAACATCAAGAACTTTGTTAATTAAAAATAATAATATTAAAATAAATATTTTTGTTAATCGAAAAGAAAATAAGATTTTAAATACAACTCTATTAATGATTGATAAAATTTATGAAACCGACCAAAAATAAATGTATATTTATTAGTATACATGTTCATAAATATATATTTTTATATAAAAATAAAGTGGTAATGCATTTGGGTACATGATGATTATCAAATTTGCATTAATGTGTTTCTTAAGTTATATGAGTACATCAGATATTAAGGTAATATCAACATCAAGAGCTTTGTCAATTGAAAATAGTAATACTAGCATTTGCCCCTTAAAGGTGCAAAGATACGCCGAAGAATACCACATAGATACAATTTCCAGATAAATAGATCAATAACTGAGTTAGCATGGATCAAAAGTAAATCATAAAGCATAGGTTCTAGAGTAAGGAGCACTATTCAGAAAAGTGGTGACATTGACTCAAGGGATTATATGAGTTGTTGCTACCTATTAAGCTTCTTGTTACAATTTTTTATTTTTTATTTTTCAGTTTCCTTTGTAGCCGAGCTAGCATGCTTGTTTAAACAAGAAGGAATGAGGGCTTTATTGCATGCCAATATTACAAGAATTTCATTTGTTTTTGAAAAAATTGTGAGTTGAATTTGTGTGGCATCCAAATCAAAGAGCGAAGTGTTTATTGTAGTATATAAAAATGATTATGAAATGCCAAATGACATGGTGTGGAAGATATTAATAAGAAAACGAAATCACACGAAGGTTTGAAGGAAGTGTCTGCCTAGGAAACGTTGTTATTGAATTACAGTGACAAAGAACTTGTTATAAGACTAGGCAGTTGCTGAGGCAACGAATCCAATAAATGCAGTGGAAAAGAATTCACCAAGGGACGGAAAACCATGGTAAAATAGTCTTAAAAATATTTGTGAGAATAAAGAGGTGATTCATGTTTTTAAATGGTTTGTGTCCCAATGTGGAATTGTCGAATTTATGCAAGTGCAATATAAGATTCAGATGACGAAATACTAATTAAGAATGAAGAATGATGAAGAGATTGACTTCATGAAAAAGTAGAATATAGCAGATAAATGAAGGATGATAAAGAATAAGACTACATGAAAGAAGAAGGAAAAAGAGAAAGATAAAAGGAGAATGCATAAAGAAACTAATGTAGGATGATAATAGAGAGAATGGACCCTATACTTGAGAAGGTAAAAAGATAAAATTTTCATAGTAATGGTTCAAGACAATAGTTGCATGGGCCAAAGATAGACCACACAGATACAATAGCAAGAGAAATGGATTAGGAATTGAATTAGCACGAATCAGATGTAAATCGTACAACATAGGTCTTGAGTAAGGATCGCAATAGTAAGTCTCTATGACATGGGAACTACCATTGTAGGATACAACAGAAAGGTTATATAGACCCAAGATTGCTGGCAGAAAAATTTATCCTTATCCCATAAAGCTTGGACGGTTTCACTTTTTCAATCTAAAATATTCTACTTATTTGAGCCACACACGCAAGATTTGAGAATTCTTTTCAAAGTTCCAAAGATTTCGAATAAAATTACGCCATATTCTTCCTGTAACACTTTACATTTACATTTTGACAATATCTTTAAAATCTATACAAAATGTGATGGAAATTTTAACAGCTATAACTGATAGACCACACATTTCCATTACAAAATTGAATGTGTCTCAACATCCACATAAAATCATGTTGAACTTTATCGAAAAATCACACAGAATACAACTAATCAACCAATTGCAACGTCACATATAAATATAAATTCCTGACAATATTGGAAAGGACCAGGAACATTTTAAAATTTCACATAACTTCATTTTCAACCACACAAATTAACCTGCAACACAACATTCACATATAGATAATGTATGATTTTTGAGATTTATGACCTTATTTATCTCCTTAAAAATATGTGAAAAATCACTTTCAGGGAAAAGCTGCAAAGAAATTCCATAAATTTCTTCAAGGAAAAGCTGCAAATAAATTCCGTAAATTTCTCTGCACTGGGAAATTCATGCGGCCAAATCAAGCTATGTCTCTGTTTTATTTTCAAATTCATAAAAATGACTTTCTAATATCTGTTGTGCAGAAAAAATTTGTACATTATTCCATTTGTATTGTTACCGTAGTCGTCCCGATTCAGAGAAGGACACCATGCGTCGCCATAGCCAGAGCAGCAAACAGTTCAATCACGAAAAAAGGTAATTTAGGAAAAACTTATCCCGAGAAAAAAATTACAGGTCCTGGGATCTCGTTTTGCAAATTATCATGACGAGCCAAATTTTGTGGGTCCCGCGGATGGTGTTCGCTGGTATGCACTTGAAGTTTGAGTTGGTTTAGGTCCATTCATTCGACTCATTTGACACAATAAACTCACAATAGATGCGAAGTTGGTTCAGGTCCATTCATTCGACTCATTTGACGCAATAAACTCACAATAGATGCGAAGTTGGTTCAGGTCCATTCATTCGACTCATTTGACGCAATAAACTCACGACAGATGTGTCCTCCTTTAATCCTTTTGGTAAGGCCTTTGTTTCTTGGAGCTAATCGATAGCGTTGTATAAAGTTGTGAAAAGCAATGTCCCCAAAATTTTATTCATCAACAATCTCCTCAACAAGCTCCTCCGCATCCTCAAGGGTCTTCTTTTATTAGTCAACAAGCTCCTCCGCATCCTCTAGGGTCTTCTGCAGTCTTTCAAGACAACTTTTCATAGAATTGGACGTGTTTGCCGAATTAGGCTTGCTATTAATTATGATTTCTCCGATACAACCACTAACCACTAAGAATGCAATAATTGTAATTGGTAATATATGTGTAGTAGTTACACTTTGCCCCAGATATGTGCTTTAATCTGCATCTGTGTCTGAAATTTCACTCAAATCGTGGATTTGGAATTGGGATAGAACTCGTTTAGTGCATATCTTGTAAGTAGATCGGACTTTCGTGCATATCTTGTAACGAGGTTGGATTTTCCCACAACGGTGTCTAAAAATATTTTGAAGAGGTAATATTTTGGTTGTTCTTCACTGGCAATTAGTCTTAGATGACCTCATCTAGCTACCAGCGCAGATGGACGTGTCATTCAACATGATATTAATGATATTAATGCCAGTGTAGATGGAACTTGTCTGTCTGATAGTAATGACGTTTTGAAATAAATATGGCCAGTCAAAATACGTTTTAGGACACTTATTCAGATTCTGTCAAAGACGACAAATTTGAACAGTGTCTTGACTATAAACCTTATAATAAAAAGCCTTCGGCTTAATTAAAATAAATAATTTTGTTAATTGAAAAGAAAATAAGATTTTAAATACAACTCCATTAATGATTGATAAAATTTATGAAACCAACCAAAAAAATGTATATTTATTAGTATACCTGTTCATAAATATATATTTTTGATATAAAAATAAAGTTGTAATGCATTTGGGCACATGATGATTATCAAAGTTGCATTTATGTGTTTCCTAAGTTATATGAGTGCATCACATATTAAGGTAATATCAACATCTAAGAGCTTTGTCAAATGAAAATAGTAATATTAAAATAAAGAGTTTTGTTAATTGAAAAGAAAATATGATTTTAAATAACTTTATTAACGATGGATAAAGTTTATTTTTATAGTAATCATGTAAATTGGTAAATATAGATAGACATTAATATATGACACGTATTAAAACATTTACTTTATAATCTTAAATAAATAAATAAATTTAAAAAATAAATAAATAAATAAATAAATAAATAAAAAAATTATTATTAAATTAAAATTTTATTTTAAATTAATATTATTATAAAAATAAATATCATGACAAGCATAAAACATTTTATAATTTTCTATAATAAAATATATATATATATAAAATTAATTAAATTATAATTTTATTTTAAATTAGTATTATTATTAATTGTAAAAAGAAATATAGTCCAGAGGGTTAGATTAATTTATAGAGTTTTAATTTTCTGGACACTGGTAGAAAGTGATCCCTTGAGGTGGATATATTTGGTACAAATATTCTATGAACGTCACAATCATTAATCTCGAGAGTCGATGAACAAAAAATAATAATAATAATAATAATAACCCACCCTCACATGTCCAAAAAAACCATAACTCATTCTATATGACACTTGTTTATGTGATGGTATAACTACTTTGAAGATAAATCTCAATCTTTGATTTGTGTACACTATTAAAAATATTATAGAATATTCTATGGAAGTTGCATCCCTACCTCTCAAGCCTATGCAAGAGATGTTGTCATGTCTTGTTATGTTATGTAAACATTTTGACTCTGTCAAATTACATTAATTTTTTTAATAGAGTAAAATAAATAATTATAATTAATAATTAAACTAACTTAGACTTATCTTAACTCTGAATATACCAAGCATCCAAAGAGATCAAATCTCTTTTCACTCTAAAGAAAAAGACTTACACTTTAAGAAATTTGATCTAAACTAATTTATAATTAAATTAAATTTTAAAAGCCCTATTCAAAAATAAAAATACTTATAGTCTTAATTACACAACTCCTCTTATTGAGTTTTGTAAACCATGATTAACGCATGGTTAATATGTTTGACAAATTCCTTTTAAGTTGTCATTTTTTTAAGTACATGACATCCTGCTTTGTGGATAATTTTTAATGGTTGTATATATCTAATATTATTATTTTTTTTTCCCCGGATACAGGGGAAATCGGATGATGGGATGGCAATAAGCCTGCGGGACGGCGCGTGGCAAGGCCACATGGCCGCCTGCAGGCAGCAGTTAAGGAGCTCCAGGCAGTTTAATTCTCCGGGCCACCGCCCTATGCGGCATTTATGTCGGTGGGGAGGCTGAGGTTGCAAGCAATGCATAATGCCACCCTCTGGTTTTTTGTTTTCGCTCCTCGTCTCTGCGTCAGGGTCTTCGGCTCTGTCTTAGCTCTATTTGATAGCCTCCATGCCAAATTGGCCCCCGCCTGTTAGGTCTGGTTGCCCTCTGGAGGCTGAGCTTCCCAGCTCATGCACCTCCCTTGGCAAGCGTTGTCACTTGGGATGTTGTCTGGACTTTCTTCCTGGTTTTCACTTCTCCCACAGCCCGTTCTTCCCTCTGTAATTCGCCTCCCCGCCTCAGCTTAATTCGACTCCCTCTTTGTCGCCTGCTGCCAATTCAACTCGCTCTCACAGGTTTCGTGACAAGATGCCCAGGCTTAGGCACCTTCTCAGATGTCGTCGGGGCAGCACCAGGGCTCGCCCCTCTGGTTGACGCCACTCCCCCTCCACCAGCTCTCCATCATCCTCTTCAGAGAGTTTCCATGGAAGATATCCCTCTACGCGCAGTGGGCGTGGGCATGGGTGTGGACGTTGTCTCCCCTCCCCCATTCGTGGTGGCTCGGCCTCTCTGTCGCCTCCCTGCTCCCGTCCTGCTGCCTCTGCCTCTCTTGTCGGCCCGTCTACAACCCATTTCCATTTCCAGTGCCAAACCAATCGACCCCTGGTCATAGCGACTGTTACAGTCTCCTTCAAGGAAATTCAGGAGGCAAGCCCTGAACCCCCCTCTCTCGCGCATCCAATTCACAAGCCGGACCCCTCCGACCTTGTGCAGCCCACTCAAACCGGGGAAAAATATGTTTCTCTGAAGGCAAGCGATAACAGCTCGAGTCTTCCATAGGATAAAGGCAAGCAGGATGGCAGCAGTGAGGCAGGCGCAGCAGCAGCTCGAAGATGTCCCGTTTCGGATGACGATGATGGTTACTGGTGTAGGATTGAAGAAGAACCCCCCTCAGAAGATTATGGTCTCTAGCGCAGGAGGCATTATCCAAGTAATTTTGTTCAGTTTTTCTGTCATTTTGTTGTTCTGGGAAGTCATAGTCTTTTGTTATGTCAAAGTTGGTTTCCTCCTTCGAGGCAGCTCATATACATTGCTCAGGCTGGTTTCCCCTTGTGGGCAGCCCATTTTTGTCATTTTGCTGAACTCATGAAGCCTCTGATGGCCATGGATTAAATGTACCATATGTTTCAGTAATAGAATTTAAACTTATTTAGAAAAAATAAAATAAAATAAAATAAAATAAATAAACAAATAAATAAATTTGGGTTTTTTCAATTTATGTTTAATATCTATATTTGAGTTCCAAGCTATTTCTATATGAGAATCTTGTGTTGGGATTTTATTTTATGTTTATAATTTATTTTAATTGCATATTTGTGTTAGTTAAGTGTGTGTTGTGAATAATTTTTCATGTATAATGATGGGATTTATTTGAATAGTTATTTGGTATTAGTATTTTTTCAAAATTCTAAATCTCATTAAATTTACAATAAATTTGAGTCTTTAACTTCTAACACATTTTTTGAATATTAAATAATTACATGAGATTTAAACTTTGGGTTTTTGTTGGTTTGGTGTTTCTTATTCTCCAAAGTTTATTAAGATATTTCTAATAATTTAATGAGCACTTTAAACTAAATTCATATAATAAAGTTATGATCCCAAGAAATTGACATCTCCTTAAGACTTGCATTCTTTTTACCATCTTAACTCTTAGAATTAGGGTTTTAGTATTTTAATTTTTTTAGTCTCTTAAAGTTTTTAGACATTATGATAAGATATAGTTTCAACCTTTTGTTATTGACTATCACTTCTCACATCTCCTCTTAAAAATAAGCTACTATGGTCATTTGTACTATTTATACATTACAATAATTTTCATCAATTAATATGTCAATAAAAATAAATTTAATTATAATATTGTACTTTAAAATTTATATTATTTATACAATATTACATCTTCTTTTGTTTCTAACTTTATCTCATCATAAATAAAATTAATATAATATAAAACATTTTCATACAAAAAAAATATATATAAAATAATTTTAAATTACAAATATCTAAATTAATGTGATAATGTACTCTCTTACTTTAGACTAACATCATGACCCCATGACCCCTTTTGATTTTTTTGATGACCTACTTTGTAAACCATCCTTTTATAAATGGTGCTCATCCTAACAACAAGTGTAATTGCTAAAATACCTTGACTGGTACACATCCTAATTGCAAGTATAATAATAAAATAGTTTAACTCTATGTGACATTATATTCCAAATTCATATTCATCTTTTGATTTGTGTGTTGTGATGAGACAAAAAGATGATTTATAACCATTACTTATATCAACAACTTTGCTAAATAAAACAAATTTCCAAATTAATATAATAACATACTCCTTTACAAAACATTTTAATTTATAAAACATTATTAAAAAAACCTTTAATAACAATAAATTATTAAAAAAATTAAGTTAAATACAAATTCTTACTTATATCAGCAACTTTACTAAATAAAACAATTTTTCAAATTAATATAATAACATACTCCTTTACAAAACATTTTGATTTATAAAACATTATTAAAAAAAAAACTTTAATAACGATAAATTATTAAAAAAATTAAATTAAATGCAAATTCTTACTTATATTAACCACTTTACTAAATAAAACAAATTACCAAATTAATATGATAACATGCTCCTTTACAAAACATTTTAATTTATAAAACATTATTAAAAAAACACTTTAACAACAATAATTTATTAAAATAAATAAATTAAATACAACTTCTTAAAAAGATGCGATAATATACTTTCTTGCGAATTTTTTTTATAAACAAATTCAGTATCATACTTTATTGCTTTTCTTTACCTATTTGCTTTTTTAAGTTTTACTCTATCCAACTACTTCATAAACAACGCTTAAGCAAGCACTTTCTTTGGAGTTTTCTTAATCATTAGGTTTTACCAACACATTTGGTGAAACATCTACTCACTCCTAATCTTGCGATTATTTTTTTAAATATAAATAATTATTAAATAATAAGATTTACCCACACCTTTGGTGAAACATCTACTCACTCCTAACTTTGAGATTGTTTTTTTAAATATAAATAATTATTAAATAATAAGATTTGAAAATAGTGTAATAGGTAACTCCATGGTTGTTTTGTGAAATATATATAAATTATTAGTTGAAAAGATTTAAAAATAGTGTAATATGCATTTTATAGTTTAAAATGAGTGTATTTATATAAATTAAATTATTACTAAAAATAGATAATTTATCATAATTATTTTATTTTATAGTATATTTTATATTATAAAAATAAACAAATAAATTCGTAAAAATGAACATTATTATTATTTATTATAAAAAGAATTAATATATAATTTAAGTATACATACATTTAAAAAAAAGGCATATAACAAGATTATTAATTATGGGGATTTATCACACTTACATTGTAAATTTTTAATTTGTAAATAGATTTTGTTATAATATCATGAACTAATAGCATAACTTTTTTTTCTATGGAAATTTTTTATTTATTTCATGTATGAAATAACAGACCGACCCCTTCGAGGAGGTTATTACAGATGCTCCACGAGCTTATTGATCTCTCTTTTTTTTTTTAAGAGTATTACAACAGTGTTCAAAAACACTCTATTAGAGCTACTATAGGATATCTTATACATATCTTAAAACAAAACTCTTTCGTGATATCATCCGGCCTATGTTTCTTTTTAATTTCGTTCTGATCTAGAGCCTATTATACATAAGCAGAATTTTCATAATGGCCGCAGAAAGAAAACCTCCTTGTCTTATGATTTTTAAACCATGAGAGTTTCTTCCAAGTTGGAACAAAGATCTGCAATTTTTAGAGTGCCTGGTGGAAGAGTGAGTGCCTCTTTTGACAGACCATCTGCTTCTAAATTTAATTCCCAGTACACATGTTTGAAAGAGAGAAGGTGAAAATATTGTTGAAGGCATCGAATACTTCGAAGGATTGCTTGCAAGTGAGGAGAGTGGATTTGAGACTTGTGAAGAGCCCAGTCAATTACCATTTTTGAATCTCCAAAGCATTGGACAGAAGTGACAGATTTGTAATTTTCCACATGCAAGACAACCCACAGAGATGCAAGCTCAGCCTTGCTGTTTGTACCCTGGCCTGGCGCAAAAAGGATATGGAATTTTAAATCCATGGAGATATGAAGAACAACTCCTGCATGAGTCAATGAAGGAGAACCCTGGCTCGCACCATCAAAAAAAGCCCATGGGAAGCTTTGATCAATAATTGGAGGTACCACATTATGAATCCTAGGAGGCTTGGGTACATAATGATAGTCGGCTGCCCACTGAACAATTAAAGCTGATGTCAATTCCTCATGAATGAATTTTTCGTTGAATATAGCCATATTTCGAGCCCACTAAATGCCATATGTGAATAATGCAGGAAATGCATAAAAGGATTTTACCCCAGGCTCATTCCACCACTGCTTCATCCTGGATTCGAAGGAATCTGTCCATGGCATATGAGAAGCAGAAATTGAAGAAGAAGAGAGGTTCCAAACGGACTCTGCATAAGAACAAGAGTAAAAAATATGAGAAACTGATTCTGTTGAGTTGCCACACAGGGAGCACCGACTCGGCCCTTCCCATCCCCTCCATTGAAGGTTATCCCAGGTAAGGAGACAGTTTTTTAGTGAGAGCCACAACACTAATTTAGCTTTTAACGGGCCTTGGGCTTTCCATAAGGGAGTACTCCATGACGGAGGAACCTTGTTGGTCGATTCTTCCATCGCAACTCTGTAACCCAATTTTGCTATGTATGCGCCATTCACACTGTTCTTAGTCCATACTAGCGAATCCTCAGCATCAACTTCAATGTAAATAAAATTGTTTACCAGCAAAGCAATAAACACGGACCACTCAACATCTAGGGGTGGAGGAAGGTATAAGGAAATCTCATATCTCCATCCCGTAGATCCCCATATTTGTGGCAAGGACACTACTGCGTCTGCAATAGTAAGGATGTTTTTAACTTTAAGGGTAGAGCGTAGCCTTTCAGATAGAAGAAAGTTATTTCCAGACCCTACCCAAGGATCCATGCCAATTTTTACAGATTTTCCATTTCCAATATTCCAAGCTAACCACTGTCCAACGAAAGGGAAGGCCAATACCAAAGCCTTCCATCCAACGGACACATTTTTGTGGGATTTATTCGAGTTTTTGAACCAAGAAATAATAGATTGCTCTGCAAAATATTTTGCACGTAATACTCTACTCCGTAGAGAATTTGGGCATTCAGTTAATCTCCATAAAGATTTAGCAGTGAGGGAGAGACAAAAAGATGGGAGATCTTTTATGCCCCAGCCACCAAGATCTTTAGGACGCACTAATGCCGACCATTTAACCAGTGGTATACCTTCAGCTCTTTTGCTAGTAGTCCAAAGGAAGGAGAAACACTTCTTTCAAATTTTGTGAAGGATACCTTTAGGGATATAAGCGATGGTGGCCCAATACATAGGAATGCTTTGAAGAACAAATTTAAGAAGAACCAATCGACCTCCCCAGAAAAGAAAATGATTTGTCCAATGTGATATTTGTTTTTCAACTTTCTGATAGAGCCATAACCAGTCCTTGAAACAATAAGAGTTTGGTTTTAAAACGAAACCCAAGTATTTAAAACCCATATCCCATTCACAAGAGGGGTAGGGGAGCAAGCTCATTATTTGGGAAATAGTTTTCTCCGAAATGTTTTTATGAACCAACACAGATTTCTCCATGTTTATCTGCATCCTAGTAGCTATTTGAAAAAGGCTCAAAATGTTATGAACAGATCTGGCATTTTCATTGGAGGCGTGATCAAAGAGTAAAAATTCATCTACAAAGAGAATATGGGAAAGGGACTCGATGCCTGCAATGAGAATTCCTTTAAGATTGCCTGATGACTTGGCATCTTTACATAAACAGCTCAGAGCTTCTGCTATAAGTAAAAACAAAAAGGGAGATAGAGGGCATCCCTGATGGAGCCCCCTAGATGAGTGAAAGAAGGCTGAGGGAGAACCGTTGATCAACACAACAAAGGAGGTTGATTGTATACAACCCATAATCCACTCAACAACTTACATTTCCATGCCAATGTGAATGAGTAATAGCCTAAGAAAATTTCAATTTACCCTATCATATGCCTTTGATAAGTCTAGCTTTAGAACAAAGGAAGGATTTTTGTTTAGATTTACATAATGTAGGGCTTCCTGGGCCAAAGAGACCGCAACGTGGATTTGTCTCTTGTCTAAAAAACCAAATTGTTCTTCCGAAATGATGCTACTGAGGATTGGTTTTAATCGTTGTGCAATAATTTTGGATATTAACTTATAGAATAGATTGCAACAAGATATAGGGCGAAAGTCGTCAAAATCCTTTGGCGAGGATTTTTTTGGAATCAGCGAAATGAAGGTAGAGTTTACAGAGCCCAGCACCTTTCCGGATTTTTGAGATTCTTTAATTAGCAGTAATAAATCATTCTTCAATAGATCGTAAAAACCCAGAAAAAATTCATTCGTTAATCCATCAGGGCCGGGACTTTTTCCTTTTTTGGAAACTCTTTAACGCTTGTTCAAGTTCCACTTCATCCACTTCTTTGGTAAGGGCCAAATTCATTTCTTCTATGATCATTCGAGAGAACAATAGTAAAATCTGCAAAATTTCTTGGATGGGGCAACCCTCAGGAGCGGAGAATAATTTTGTAAAATGATTAACCCCAGCTCTGGCTTTTTCACTGAAAGAACGCACCAATTCCCCATTCGCATTCTTGATTTCGAAAATGGTATTTTTTTTTCTTCTATGTGCTGCGAAATAATGGAAGAATTTAGTGTTATTGTCCCCTTCTTTAATCCAGATCGCACAACTCTTTAACCACCATAATTGTTCTTCCTGAAGTAGCAACTTATGACATTTTAATTCTAGATTTTTTAGGGATTCCATTTTGGCTACCGTCAGAAGACCAGTAGAATTTTGTTTATAAATCTTGCTTATCTCGGCTTTAGTGGATTTTAAAAGAAGTTGTTGTTTAGCACGAAAGGCCTTTGCCCAAGATTTAGTAACCCTCTTTATTTTTGAAATATTTTCAGCCACATTTGCATGTAAGATTGTGACTGAGAAGGAGCCAAATGTGTCCAGGACGAGACTACTAGTGCTTTATAATCCTCTTCCAACAGACATGTAGGATTGAATTTTAAAGGAGTTGGAGGCTTTGATTCGGGAGAGACCAGTGATAGCACAATAGGCCTATGGTCTGATATGCCACCCGAATCGACCCGAGACTGTATCTGCAAATCAACAGCTAACAAAGACTCAGAGATTAAAAATCGGTCCAATCTTTTTGCAATAGCTTCAATATATTTTATGTTATTTCACCATGTGGGCTCCAATTTTGATGGCCGAACATCCACTAATTCATGTTTTTCAATGATGGATTGGAGAAATAGAGCTAGAGGCTCAATTCTTGCAGAAGAACCCCATATTTCCTCAAGAGAGAGGGTGAAGTTTAAATCTCCACCCAAAATTATTTTTTCCGAGCTCTTAATCTCTGAAGGGAAAAAATTTCCCCAGAAGGTCCGCTTATTATCACATGGACCATACGTATTCAAAAGCGAAAGGGAGCTACCAGAAAAAGGATCGAAAATGGACGTCTTAATGAAGGAAGAGGAACATGAGGACGAAAGGACCGTAAGGGAGGGACTAATAGCAGTAATAAGGCCTCCATCCAAACCAGCTGCATCAACAAAGAAAAATGACCAGTCAACAAGCCATTTGGATAAGATATCTCGAGCTTGAAGACTAGGCAATTTGGTTTCTTGAATAAATATGACATCTGGATTGACAGAATGCCACAACCTTTTGAGGGCTAATTATGAAGGGGCACCCCCAAGACCCCGCACATTGAAGGAGAGAAGGATCATTTGAGGCCCTTTTTAAGGGCGCTCCCTTCTCTAAGAGCCCGTTGAATCATTTTTTGTTTTCCTGTCTTGAAATCCATCGAAGCTTGGTTTTGAGCTTTTGACAAAGCTGATTTGCGGGCGAGCGATATTTTAGGAGGTGGCGCCAAGGCAAGACCACCTTTGGAAGAAGGACCAAGGCTAATTCGAGAGGAAGTGTGAGCCCTCACTTTGGTGGTGTAAGGGCTAGATGGAAGACTTGAGACGTCAGCCACAGGGGAAACAACGTTCAGGAAAGATGAAAGAGGAGGGCGCGGAGGATGCTGAAACTCAGAGTCATCAAAAGGGAGGACCTTAGGAGGGATAGGGGACACGACATCACCATCTTTGCAACTGACAACAGGAATTTTAATAGGAGAAGAAGGAGGCGTAGAAATAACAGTAATGGGCTTACCTGTGGAGGAGTTCACCACATCGACGCTTGGCTTGACTACTGAATCTTCAATAGGGAACTCTAACGGAGCTAAAGCAAGGATGGAAGCCCGAGAATCACTCACACTGTCTTTTTTCTTCCAAATTTTTTTGTAGCGAGGACAAGTGAGGTCTAGCTTTGAACAATCCTGTGCTAAGTGCCCCACCTGACGACACAGAAAACATATAAAGGGTAAATTCCAGTATTCTAATTTCTACGACCATTTTCTCCCATGCATATCCAATACAATTCCTTCATACAACCCCTCTCTCACATCCAATTCTACTTGGATTTTTGCGCATCATCTATTGAATTTGGAATCCCAATCATCTTCAAGAGCAACAAAGGAACTGATTTTGTTTCCAATGGCTTCCAGGATGTGTTGCTGCCAGAAAAAATTGAGGAAGACCAAGGAGGATAACCCAAACCTTTTGGAGGTGATGCGCAGTGCGTTCCGCATTAAAACTGATATCCCAGTTTTGCAGAATTAACCCTGCTGGCCCCCAGTTCCATACCCTGTCAGTGAGATTGATTCTGTCTTCGCTAGAAGCCACCTTAAATAGAAGCCAACTACGTGACAATTTATGAAAATAAGGGGCATAACCCAGTAGCGGCTTCCAATTGTCCTCCAACCAAGCTTGAATGGCTTCTCTATTAGCCATGCACCTGTAAAAACGACCAACCACGATTTTTCCAAATAGCATGGAATTTCAGAAAGAGGGATGTTAATTCTGAACACAAGTTTGGATGAATCTGCTTTTTTCTAATGCATTTCTTCTCGCGCTTAGAAGAGGGCAACTGCACACGAACATCATCATTCGAAGGAGGGGACTGAGGCTTAGAGTGAGACGAAGGGGACGAGTCATTATTTGAAGGAGAGGCAAGCGCTGGAGAATTAATGGAGGGCGAATGGGGATCAGACGAAATATTTCCAAAGGTAGCCCGCCGCATGAACTCAAACTGCCCGTGGAGCACAACGCCAGTTTCAGGACTATATGAAAAATCACGATCGTCTTCAGTCATGACTCTGAGGAGCATGAAGTACGACGAACAGATTTGAAAGCCAGCGAAAGATCAAGGGATTGGCTGAAAAAAAACAACGTGGAGATAGGGAATGCGGCTACGCCACGTAGGAAACCCGAACCTAGGGTAAGAACTACCCCACCCAAAGATTTAGCCACAGAGGATTACATGCGGGATCCTGGGGGGATCTCACCGCAGAGGTGCGGACCGCATAAATGAGGCCGCAGAAGTCCGAAGGATTCTTTTCCAAAGATAAACTAATAGCATAAATTATCAATAGGGCATGTCTATAAAGTCATATATATATATATATATATATATATATATATATATATATATATATATATATATATAATATAGAAAAAATATATATATATATATATATATATATATATATATATATATATATATATATATATAACTTTTTTAATAAGTAAAAATGAGATAACTATTTTGAGATAAATCTTAACCTTCTATTCTTATTATCCACCTATTCCAAAATAAACATACCTATCTTCATAACTAAACAAGTATATCTACAAATTTGAATATAGCTTAAAATCAATACATGTCTAAATCTAATTAAATGGATGATTTTAAAAGATAAATTTCATATTATTTGCATTATTTCAATTTAAAATACTTTATATAATGGCTTGATATTGAAATTATGTTTTAGTCCTTTTTATTAAATTTAAAAATATCATATTTTTGTAAAATCGTAATTTTCCATTTTTTAAATTATATTTTTGAATATATAAGTAAAGTGACCATTCCAACAATCCAACAAAATATCTAAAATATTCAGCTTATACAAAACAAACTCATTTAAATTTGCAAATTCTAACAAATATTATTAAGTGAATTTCAAATAAAATAAATCAACATAGATCTATCTTAATTCTCCATATACCAAGCGTCGAAAGAATCAAATCTCTTGAGATGAAAACCTTTTTTTTAATGCAAAACTTAAGTAAAAGCTTGCATGTAGAAATATTTGATTACTCTTGGCTCTTTGTAGATTCAAAGTTAAGATAAATCTATTTTGATTTTGAGCAACACACACACACACCCATATATAATTTTGTTTTTTCCTATGTGGTTTATGGTCCTCGAAGATCGATGACCCCTACATCCACAGAATATTGTATAAAGCATATCTACCCAGAAGGATCACTTCCTACCGTCAGATCTATTCGGAAGGATCACTTCCTGTAACGTACATCATAGTCATCATAAAAATAATTTAACTTTTACATTATCAAAACTTAACGATATGATATTATTGCATTCTTATATCTATAACTAACTTTCGAACTCATATATTTACATTGACATAAACCTAACCTTATAAAGGTTGGTAATTAATACAAGACCCAAGATGGGCAACTTGTCACTACCGGCGTGACACTTGGCAACTTTAATCTAAATCAACTGAGTTTCATTTATATTCATATTGTACTCATGAACCATAATATTAATGCAGAAGGACGATATGATTATGGTCAATTTTTATATTAATCTTGATTAGAATTACTTCATGGTATAATGGTTACATCATAGATTTGTGTCTTAATTTTGGATTTGGTAGTACTGTACATGACACTGCAACACCCTAACTCTGGCTGACAACTGTCTTGATTATACATCGTCAGATTTCAAGGGGATTGGATCTATAGTAGAGGTTGATGGGGTACCCGTTTAGGGTATTGACCTCCCCAAACCCTAGCTGTTTCTTTCCGTTTTGCTGCCGAGCTCCACTGTGTTTCTCTGTAACCCCATCTTGACCTTCCCCTGCTGACGAACATGCCTTTGCTCCGCTTGACTTCGTTCGGATATTCATGGCATGAGGTTGTACAGGTATCCTTGATACTGTCTCTGGTTTTACTTAGCCTTTTTTTTAGATTGTGTTGTAGTCCCTACAACACCCTCCAAAAAAAACCCCACTTCAAATTTTTGGAGCCCCATGAAGCTAGAGAAAAAACCAAGTGAAGAATCCATAAGGCCAAGTCGCCAAGTCGCAAAACTCTTTTTTTAGAAAATTGCGACCCGACGACCTTGCGACCCCGCGACCTAAGGGTCGCAAGGTCGCAAGGTCGCAAGGTCGCTAAGTCGCAAAGCTAAAATTTTAATGAAAACTGCGACCCCGCGACCTTGCGACCCCGCGACCCCCAGGTCGCCAGGTCGCAAGGTCGCAGGGTCGCGGATCCTCTAAACCACGCAAATTGCGACCTAGCGACCCCACATTAGATGCCCGCACGTGCGACCCTTTTATATAAAGGAGGTCGCTAGGTCGCATTTTTCACATTCGGCGAATAGAAAGAAACGGCTCTGACAGGTCGAATGGCGCGATTTTCCCGGGTAAGTTGTCGTTTCCCTCCTGCTTTTTCCTTTGTGGGCATTTATTGCCAAACCCATGTCTTCTTAGACCTTTAAATTTCCCTCTGCATGAGCTATTATGTTCTTTTCTGGTTTTGGGTGGTTTGTTTAATCTTGCCTTCACCACAACTGCCCAAGCTCACCACTTTTCTTGTTCAACTTCTCATGGCCTTGTCACCTGCTCCCAAAGCCATCCCTCAACTCTGCCTGGACCCTTTTAGCCTTATAATTTTCCAATTAGAGGGAGAAAACCTTCACGCCGCGCGCGCCCAAAACCCCCCGGCAAGCCCTAGCGCGACCTGCGACCCAACGACCTAGTTGCGAGGTCGCAAGGTCGCATTCTCTTCAGTTTTTGGAATTTGCGACCCAGCGACCTAGTCGCAAGGTCGCAAGGTCGCATTTCCCAACTTTTCCGAGAGTTGCGACCCCGCGACCCAGCGACCTGGTCGTGAGGTCGCAAGGTCGCATTTTCCTCTGTTTGCGTAATTTGCGACCCCGCGACCCTGCGACCAAGTCGCAAGGTCGCAAGGTCGCATCTGGGTCTCTTTTTGCAATCTGCGACCCTGCGACCCAGTAAACCAGTGACCCAAGTTTGCATGTGTCGCAGCTAAAATTCATTGATAAACTGTAATTGGCTTTATATCATCATGTCGTTCTTATCTTGGGATTCCTTCATGAATTTGACAGGTGAACTTGAAGGAGACGCGGAGTGTATACCTGTTCTCTCGGATTCTAGCGACATGGCAACCCCAGTGTCCCGGAAGAAGGATAAGCAAGTGGCAGAAGAAGTTGTGGAGATGGACATGGTATCCCCACCCCCGATATACAGGGATACACTATGTACATTTGCAAAATGGGACAGCATGCGATGGTACCAAGTGTATCATGAATTCGCCATACCGAAAGAGGAATTCCCAGAAGATCTCCCAGACCGGGAAATATACTTAAAAGTCAAAAGGTCCAAACTGCATTTCGCAGGGGCGCATCCGGCCATATTTCCATGCCCAGAGGTTATAGACTGGATCATACAGAGAACAGATCCCAAGAAGTTCATGATCCGAGACAACGAAGGCAAGGCTTTCGCAACGCTCGTAGGCTCGGACGCCCACCTCTATTACCCGTTGCCTCGCCCAGAAGAGTACTTCACAGAAGAATGGGCTCTTGCTCACGCAGTCCCTGTAGTTGACACTATTAGACAATGGTGGGAGGAGCCCGAGAAATTTAAAGCCAAGAAAGACCAAGAATATCCGGTGGCTAGCCTGAGAAAGGTTTATAAATTAGTACCCGCCATGCTTTGCAGACTGTACGGGCGCCCTGATTGCTCCACCTTCAGCGGCACTTGGGCGACTATCATGGAATATGTAACGGTGCATGGCACCCATTTCAACTGGGCTGGCATATTGATGATTTCAATGCAGACAAACTTGTCCTCGGCATTGGCCCCAGATGATGGAATGCTTGCCGAATTCTACATGGCCTCTTGCCTATTGGATGCTGTCTGCGCGAGGTTACACTTTGAGGGATGGGCACACAACTGGGATTCCCTGCAGACCTATGCAATTCATCTGCAAACCAAGGTGTTTTGGGAGTCCAGGTATAAACAAGATATAGAGCAAATCTCCCAAGTATTTATCCCCGCTCTATATAGAAAACTATTTGGTCAAGACGCCCCCTGCATGTCTTGGCGGGCCAGAGAGACTCTAGGCCAAGTGGCACATTGGTTCCCTTTCGCCGGATATACTTTCATCCGAGTCTTTGGATCTTTCAGGGCACCACATGCTATGCCTCGCTTTGTTACAGACAAAATGCTCATTCAGGAGGTATGCTTCCAAATGTCCCAGGGCTTCTCCAGTGTCCTGTCTAAAGGCAAAAAGAAGCCGTGGCCCACGCTACCCCTCACCATCGGCACGTGCACAGTTAAAGACTTCAAAGAGGTAGCAGCGGAGGGAGAAGAGATGAAATGCTATCACCTAGGAGCGCTAGAGCACCAAACATACGACCTGGAGAGAGTAGTTCCTGAACACTGCAAGAAAGCTAAATTCAAGTGGAACTACCAGCATATAGAGCGCCCAGGAGAAGACGAAAGAAGGAACTGTTACAACGCCGAGAGACAACTTGCTCCGGAGGCAGACTTTGGCCAAGAGGATCCGGATGATCAGAGCCTGGAAGACAGGAGCCGTTGGTTGGGAGGTGCCTCTTCCTCTTTACCCAAAAAGTCTCAGACCAGCACAGGGCTTATTACATCTATCCAACAGAAAGACGTAGAGGCAAAAGCCTAGTAAGAAAGAGAAAAGAAGATAAAGGAGGATGAGGAAGAACGCAAGAAGAGTTCGAAGGCAACGCAGAAGAAGAAGCAGGCCGAGGAGGCCAAGAAAGAAAAGGAGGAAAAGGAGGCACAGGCCGCAGCAGAACGGGCACTCAAGGAAGAGTTGGACAGAGAAGAAGCTAAACTCCAAAAGAAGGCAGAACAAGCTGCTGCAGCCGAGCGGAAGAGGAAGGCCGAAATAGAAGCAGCGGCAGAAACAGAACGCCGGCGAAAGGAAGACGAGGAAAAGAATAGAGAAGAAGAAGAGGATGAAATGATAGAAGACATCGAGGTGACTCCCCTCGAGATACCTCTGGGCGGTAC
The DNA here is from genome assembly GCA_034641835.2 of Pinus albicaulis. NCBI lineage: Eukaryota > Viridiplantae > Streptophyta > Pinopsida > Pinales > Pinaceae > Pinus > Pinus albicaulis. The sequence goes on from CM076582.1 coordinate 272,979,629, forward strand.
CAAGATCTCTGATGTTAGTTCCCCCCAGGGGCAGGAAGAGGAGGTATTCAGCCTCACCAGACTCACATTCGATCAATTCTCTTTCAAAATCCGGCAAGAGAAAAGAAGGTCTCTGGCACAAAGTCCCTCTGCCACATCCACAGTTGCAACCAGAAAAGACATAGTCCTTGATACCAGGACTAATCCCGTGATGATAGCATCGGCAGGCATGGATTTCGCCGCAACCACGGAAGAAAATGTAACTATAATGAGTAGAGAAATAGTCTCTCTGCAAAATAGACTACAAGCAGCCGAGCAGCAGGAGAAAAGGGAAGAACGGGAGAAATCAGAGTTGAAAGAAGAAGTTCAACAACTCCGAAACCAGACACCCCCGGTCAATGAAGTCCCACTAGCCATTCTAAAAGAGTGTGATGTGTTAGAAGAAATCATGAGACAGGTGTATGGAGAAATGTTCACCATCAAACAAACAGTCGCCCCATTGGTAAGAGCAGGAGCAGAAACTAAGCAAAAGCATGAGTAGCTCAAGGAGGCATCACAGGCCTTAGACAGAATGATGGACTGGACAGTGCGATACCCTCGGGCACCTGAAAATTTTCCCAAGAGGGATTGGATTCATACACAGGATGCTAAGGTCCAGCTCCGTATGGCAATACAGTCTAAGGACAAACTATCCAAGGACTTGGACAAAGTAATGTCTTCATACAACCACCTGATCAGTGGCATCGACTCGATGCACACTCTTCACCACATTCCTTCGCTTGGGGCATTGGACGAAGAGAAAGCCTGGGAACAAGTGGATCAAGAAATCCAGTCATTTCTGCAGCCTATCAAGCAAGCTGCTGCCGCCCCCGAGCCCGCAGCATCTCAAGAACATCTGGATCAATTTCTTACCACTCCAGTTTGGGTTTATACCAAACTTGCCTCTCTTTCCAACCAGATCTCACAAAAAAGGGAAACTCTAGTTCCAAATGCTTTGGAATGCATGCATCGGTTGAAAGAGGAGGTACCTCTTGTTTCCCCCATAGCGGCAGAGTACCAGAAATGGCAAGGTTTTCTCAAAGAGCAGCAGATTGACGCCCCTAACCTCACCATTGCGCGTCCATATTCGTAGCCTGGTAGCAACAAGGCATTGGAAATGGTTAGAGGCAGGTCGCAGGTCGCACCGCCCGGGCAAGTCACAGGTCGCACACACCAGATAGGTCGCAGGTCGCACACACCAGACAGGTCGCAGGTCGCAACCTCTTCCAGGTCGCGAGGCAACTCAACAGGCAGGCAGGCGAAAAGTTGGGAAGCCCAAAGGGCAAGTTTTGTGCTATAAAACTCCCTACGGGGAAAGTGTAAAGGGCTTTTTCTTTTGGAGACTCAAGAGCTACATAGCATTGTATTGAAATATTATACTCTTGTGCATATGAATACAGATACTTGTTAAAACCCCTTTGTTGGATGATGTGTTTTGTTGTGCGAACACTATGTGTATTTTCTTATACAGTTTCAAAACATCTTTTGATTAATGAAGCTGCCCTCTTTATAGCATCATTTATGCATCATGGCTATCTGTGTTTGTGTTGATGATGTTCAGTTTAACATTTTCTCTATTAATGAATGTTAATGAACTATTTTGTTAGCATTTCGTTTTATCTTTCAGAAAGTTAAGGGACATCTCGCCATAAAGAACTATTTCTTTTGTGGTCAGACTACCTTACAAGTAGTGCCCCAAAGATGTGTTGCTAACGAGACCTCCTTAGGCGTACATGCTTTATTTATTGCCTCGCTACGCATAGTGTTTTATTCGTGTTTAATGCATCAATCATGTATTCTGTACCATGTGAATAAGTGTGTGTCTGCAGGTTCAATCAGGTTCTTTTGAGACCAAAGGGAAGGCGTCTTAAGCGGTAGCCAGACCCACACCCCGGACGGGATCCCTACTCCAAACGGTTCAAGGTCTAATTGGGACTTTCTACCGGGGAGATCCCCTACTGTTGGCCGGACATATTTTCCCATCAACAGATTGATATTGCCATTCCTAATATATATTTTTTTTCGCAGTGTTGTCAGTGGCTCTACCCCATTGACCTTACGCCCTGTTTCATGCAAGTGTTTATGGTTTAAATGGTGTTTTCATATTTTCTCCAGGCCGTGTAAATTTACTTTGTGGCTAAGCGGCTCCAGCTCTCCTGCCGAGTCTCCTCTCATGATAGCAGGTGAGCCGAGGTTTTGTTTAAGTTTAAGTTGAATCTCTAACTAAGTTTTAAGTCCTCTTCCGGTTGCGTGGACTGAATCTTCTAGGGTTTTCCACAGAAATTGCATTCGAGCTTGTGGAAAAATGTTTTACACAGGTAACAGGTTCACTTTGTCTTTTTGTTTTTCATAATTACTCTTTGCTTTGCTAGCTTAGATGGTATGGTCTACTTGCTGATGATTTCTTGTTCTTGTTTTCTTGAACAGGTAACCGCCATCGCTCGACCATTGGGGTTTACCCTTTTGAGATTTTGCTTCGTTTAAATGGTTTTCCTGATTCTATCGCTTACCCCTTCAGGTACTAATTTTTCACCTAAGGGTTTCTAAGTTCTTGGTCGTAGAAGACCTCTGTTACAGCCTCGAGGGTATTCACGGCATCGTGAGCTCTTAATTTGATTTTATGGTTGTGTGCCAATGATGTTAGTTATGTTTTAATTTTGAGGGCTTCACCCTGCTCGTGACTGTTGTCAGCATTTGTAACACCGATATGGACTATATTTCATTCCTAACTTTCACTATATTTTTGGTTCAGTCTTATGAGGGAATAACCCTTCAGACTCAGTAATTTTTGTATATAATTTATTTCTAATACCAAGAGGTACTGTACTTATATGCTTATGAGATATTGTTTGGGTATTTTCTGCAATCCACAAGTATTAGTTCATTCAGTTTTGTGAATTAGCTTGCTCCCTTTAGAATTGTTCAGAAATGGCAGAAATGTTTTCCAATATTTCTTGTATATGTATAATGTGAGGTTCCGGTTCTCTTTACGAGAGTCTTTGCTTATTGTTCAAATTAGACTAGCTTAACTTTGGTTTTGATTAGAGTCTAAATTTACTGTGTCCTTTCTTAGCTTCGGCACAGAAATTTACTGTCAAATTAATCTTGTAGTTACGATAACATTTACAGATTCTGGGTGCATATTACGCATGCAACCTCTGATATTTTATTTATATTTATATTATGTTTGCAGTCAGACTTTTTCTTTCTTTTATCTGGTGATAGAAATTGAATTTATTCTTTTCAATTTAAAGAAGATGTATGGATCATCCAGATTCTCTGTCCGTGTATATCATAGGGTTATAGTTAACGACCAATTCGGGGTTCAGAGTCTCGACTCTATTTCCCGAGTTAACAGTTTTCTGTTTAACATTCTTGTAGCAAGTTTTCTAGCTAACTTCACCTGTTTCTGTAAACACTATCTATTTTCTTTGAAATACAAATTCAAAAACTTGCATAAATGTAATTTCCTCACACATTCTAATTTTTAAGGATAAATCTAAATCTTCTGATTACTCAAGGAAAACACAAATAATCACATATCTAAACTTCCATTGTGTAGAGGTATTCATTTCATAAACAAAGAGTGGTGATTGTATTAGGAAATATCTATCACTAGACAACATATCCAGTACTTAGTATTTTCTGTAGTTTGTTTACTTATCTGGTTTCCAGATTTAGCTGATGATGTTCTCCCTACTGTGAGAGAGGCGATTATGTTCTCATCTCCCCCCGTGCTCCACACTGAGTCAAGTAGGTTGACATAATTTCCAGAAGAGACCTCGAGACCCTTGGTCCAGTACTTATTCTTTTCCAGGAAATCGAGAACCCTGAGTGTCTTCCACTGGTCACTACCAGCTTAGGAAATCTCCACTCTCTCCCTTCCCATCCTCAGTCATAGAACATAACCCCTTTTCCTCACTGGGATGTACTTTTTATCCCAAGAGGAAAGGTAACTATCTTTAATTGTTTTCTGTTCAACCATTCTCGGTTCTTGGAATACTTTTACCATTAGTATTTTTAACTTTTTATGGAACCACTATTCCATAATTAAATTTTATTTCAGAAAAATATAATTTATTTATGTTCATCAGGTAATCCTTTTCTTAAAATACATAAATGTTTAGTCTCTTTAAATTAAATAACATAACAACTAGTTGGCATTTAAGCCAGCTGCCACACTTCCTGTCTGCTCAAGCACGGAGCCTCACCTCGAAAGTGTTGAGAGAATTGACCCATTACCCCTCAATAGAAAAGGTACTTAATGATGGGGAATCAACTAACTAAGCTAACCCTCAAGTCTATATATATGTTTTCTACTTCCAAATATGATTGTGGCATGTATGAAAATTTTAATAATGTCGTGTATATATATACAAGACATTATTAAAATGTTTATACATGCCCCAATCATATTTGTATTTTTGTTTTTTCTTATGTGGTTTATGGTCCTCGAAGATCGATGACCCCTACATCCACAAAATATTGTATAAATCATATATGCCCAGAAGGATCACTTCCTACCATCAGATCTATTCAGAAGGATCTCTTCCTGTCGGCTCAAGCATGGAACCTCATCCCGAAAGTGTTGAGAGAATTGACCCATGACCCCTCAAATAGAAAAGGTACTTAATGATGGGGACTCAACTAACTAAGCTAACCCTCAAGGCTATATATATGTTTTCTACTTCCAGATATGATTGGGGCATGTATGAACATTTAATAATGTCGTGTGTGTGTGTGTGTGTGAACATTTTAATAATGGCGTGTGTGTATACACACACACACACCCGACATTATTAAAATATTCATACATGCCCCAATCATATTTGGAATTTTATATATATATATATATATATATATACACACACGGCATGCCCCATTCATATTTGGAAGTAGACGACATTATTAAAATGTTCATACATGCTCCAATCATATTTGGAAGTAGAAAACATATATCCATAGGACTCTTCTCTCTCTCTATATATATAATTATTTTTGTTATAAATATCTTTTAAAATATTATGTGTGTGTATTAATATTTAAAATGTAATATGTGAACTCTCTCTCTCTCTCTCTCTCTCTCTCTCTCTCTCTCTATATATATATATATATATATATATATATATATATATATATATATATATATATATATATATATATATATCTTGTTTTATATTGTATATACATAGTTGACATTGAAGTATTTTATTTATGGTGCACATTCTACACATTAAAATGTTAATACATACCCCATTCATATTCAAGAGTACAAAACATATATCCATAGGACACTTTCTCTATATAATTATTTTTGTTATAAATAATTTTTAAAATGTTACATGTGTGTGTGTGGATATGTATTCTTGTTATAAATATTTAAAATGTTATAAGTCAACTCCATATTTAAAAATGAATGAATTATAATAAAATAATTACAATTATCCCTAAAGAGCATATTAATAGAATAAGATATATATATATATATATATATATATATATATGGTGAAAAGAACTTTATCAAGCTCTAGACTACTAGAAGGTACTATTGTGGCTCCTCTCATGTCACTAGACCAGTCATTTACAAAAATATTGTTCAAACCATCACAAGAGGAGAGGATATAAGGCCAGGACATTTAGTTGTATAGTTGTGGAATCCTCTGAAACTATTGAAAAGGAGGTGTCTCCAATGGTGAAGTCTTATGTGGCTGGGGTGGATGAAAAGCCATAGTTTTTCCCTAGTAGTTGTGTTGCTATGTCGAAGTCAATGGGGACTTCCTATTCAAAGAAAGATCTCATCTCCAATAAGAAAGATAACTCATTGAACGCAATCCCTTCCTCTTTGAAGATGGTGGTTGGAAATTATTCATAAGATCTGTTGTTGAGAGAATACAGATGATTTTGCTTAACAATTATGCCCCTTCGAAGAGTCCGTAATTTCTTCCTTGTCTCATGAAGAGCTTCTTGTGTTGGATGACCTTAGTATGCACTCGTCAAAGAAAAATGTTTTGTATGGTTCGGGGGAGATTTTGTTAAACGAAACTATATCTTTGTTGGGGTTGAAACTGGTGGTGGAGGGAGGTCATAATATGATGATGGAGGGTGTTGACAATCCTAAATCCTCATCTTCTTGTTTATCTATTTCTCCTTAGCAAGATTTCCTCCTCCATAATCATGTTTTTAATGGTTCCTCTGCAATTCCTTTGTCGGGAAGTCGTGGAGTTAAGGTCTCTCCACCAGGTACCTTGGATTCCAGTATTTTCCCTCCCCTTACCTCAAGAATTTCCCATGAGTCGGTGACTGAGCCTATTCCCCCTTAATGAATTCTTAACTCTCTTCTCCCTTCCTATAGAGATGTCTTGAAAGTCACACATATTCATGTCCATAATTCCTTGACCCGACCCTTATCTAAAGATGTTGCTCCTGTCCTAAATTTTGCTAATGTTACGATTTGGAAGATGAAAGCCAATAAAAAGGCACTGGCTAGAGACGGAATCTCCTTGGACCTCTCAGTCAATCAAACCATCTCTGTTGATAATTCCAATGGTATGGCCCTTAGAGCACAATTTCCATCTGGTAAAGGGTTGGAATGAGTCTTCTCTCTTTCAACATCACGGGTGTAGGGGGGAGCGTTAAGATATATCCCCTTAAGAGATTAAGTGTGAAACATTAGCCATTTGTGGTTCTATTTCAAGAAATTATGGTCTCAAGAGAAAGGGCCAAGGTGTTTTTTTTTTCTTTTTTAAATATGGTCGAGTTTGTTGAAAATGCAGCAAGATGATGGAGCTTAGTGAAATGAAGTTGCCTTCACTAAGTGGGCCCGCAGGCAAATTCTGGCGCAAAGTCTATTTTTAGACTATGTCTATTTTTAGACATATGGAGCATGGTTCGGGGATCCTAGTTTGAGATTCTTGGAGCATTGGTCATGTTGGTAAAAATAGATGAGACTCTATTTTTTAGGTCGAAGAGGTCGAAGGCTATTTTTAGACTGCCTCTCCTAAAAATAGGGAAGTCAAATATTATTTACCCTTAATAATATTTGAACTATAAACTTCAGTTTACTCTCTTGGAGCACTTCAGTTCGAGCTACAGAAGTGGCTCATGCATCTGACAGAGGAATCACGTGGTTCCCAAGGGTTTGATGGCATCATGCATGGTTGACTTCAGTTGGACTTCAGTGGCAGAAGTTTGGAGGAGTTAATGAGACAACTAGTGGAGTTGTGTTATGTTTATTTTAGTTGAACTGATTGAGATTAGTTTAACTAGCTAATCAATTAGTTATGAGTGGAGTGAATTAAATATTATTTAATTCATTAATTAGTAACTCATTATTCAACTCAAGAACACATTAGTTCACTATAGTGCATGATCAGTTCAGTGGAGACCAGTGAAAGAGGTAGATGAAAGGGTGGAGTTAGCTATCAGTGGCGACATCAGTTGTGCATGAGTTTTGCACCACACTTGGAGGATTTGTCCATGATGATTGCGCAGTCAAGCCAAGGAGATTCGAACCTTGGATCTCTATATAGACAGGCCTAGATTGCGCAATAGAGTCAAGGGCAATTGGCGGTGAGTTTTGAACCAGTAACCTGTTCAAAACTGAGCTAGATTGTGAGTAACTGTATGAGAAAGTACTGAGTACTTGTGAGGAGTATTGTACTGAGTTTGTTACCTGATTTCTCCATTATAATATACATAATAGCTGCGGGGTTTTCAGCTATAAGCTTTCCCCATACATACTGTGTTAATGTGTATGATGATTTGATGTGTTATCGCTTGATTTTATTTCCGCATGTTTGATGATCCGAGTGGAAGAGATTATGTGTTGCATATAAATTCGAATTGTATGTGATCATGATAGTCTCGGTGAATAATTAATCATTATTCAGCAAATTTCTACATGGTATCGGAGCTATTAAAGTTCAGATTGATCATCACAGTGATTACAAACTTATTTCGGTAGACAGAGTCTGCATGCGGGCCAGGTAGCCTCCTGATTCATCTTTCTTCGGAAAGTGAAAGGTCTGGTAAATGCCCCTTGCAGTCAATCTCTGTGCTAGAAATAATTTGTTCTCACAGATCTAGAGCGGCTGAGCTTTGAGGTGGAATTCGAAATTTTGCAGCAGTTTTGTTTTCTTGGTGCCAGTGTTGAAAATGTCTTTCAATGGTTTGCGACTCGAATATGCTCTTGAAGGCAGTTCAAATTATGTTGCATGGAAGGATCGCATGGAGGCAGTATTAGAAGATAATGGTCTGAAGGAGTTCGTAGATACGGATGTCCAAAAGCCCACTGATCCTGCTGAAGTCGAAGCATGGCAAAAGAAGATGGCGAAATGTCGAAGGATCCTGCTGGAGGGCGTCAAGGATCATATTGTATCCAGCCTGCATGGAAAGGCTTCTCCATATTTAATGTGGAAAGCTTTGACGGATCTATTCCAGAGTAAGAGCGACCAAAGGAAGCTGGCACTCAAAGATAAGCTTAGGAACATCAAGATGGAGAAAGGCGACAGTATCGCCAAATACCTCACGAAGTTCACTCAATGCAGAGATGAGCTGGGAAGTGTGGGGGTGACTGTCGAAGACGAGGACATGGTTGACCTGGCTCTCCTTGGTCTTCCGAAGGCTCGGCACTCATATCAAGATAGTGTCAATGGTCGGGAGAAGCTGCCGGGATGGGAGCGCCTTTGGGCGGATCTCATGCAGGAGGAGATAAGGAGGACTACTCGAGATGGATCTTCATCAAAGGGAGCCGATGAAGAAAACTGCGCTTTGGTTGCCAAAGCAAAGAAGGGGAAGGGTAAGAAAACCTCTCATTCTGGTGCAAAGGGCAAGAAGCAGGATATGGCGAAAGTGAAGTGTTTTCACTGCCATGATCACGGACATTGTGCTACCAATTGTCCAAAGAAGAAGAAGAAAAGCAAGTAGGAAGATCTGCACATGGAGAAGCTTTGGCTTCACAGTTCGAGCTTGACTTTTCACTGATCGCATGCTTGGTTTCAAGTGTGATGGGATCGGTGTGGTTCTTGGACAGCGGTGGGTCATTTCATATGACGGGAGATCGGGATTTGTTCTCAGATCTGGAGGACAAAGATCTGGGTGTGCACATCGAGATGGGCGATGATGGTAGATACAGATCGGGTATCTGCACTATATCCTTTCGTAGGAGTCCGGTAAACCCAGATCAAGGATACAAGGTCATGTGCATGTACCTGACAAGAAGAACTGATCTCGGCGATGTTGAAAATCACAAACAGATGGGCTCACAAGGAAAAGCCTTCCTGCGCAGTAAGACTACTGGAGAGACCTGAAAGATAAGGGTTCGAACTCAGAACCTTTATCAGTTGTAGGTAGATGGCTGCGCAACTATGGCATGCAAAGCGGGAGAAGTGGTGAGCCGGGATGATGAGGGCGAACTGTGGCACAGGAGATTGGGCCACCTTCACCATGGAGCTTTGAAGATCTTGCAGCAGATTTCTACTGGGCTTCCTAAGGGCACTCTTGCGCAGTCAGATCAGTGCAAGGGGTGTACTTTAGGGAAGTATGTGAAAGCCACCTTTCACGAGAAAGATAGTCGCGCCACGACGATCCTTGAGAGAGTTCACACAGACGTGTGTGGTCCTTTCTCAGTTGCTTCGACAGCAAAGCACAAGTATTATGTGATCTTTGTTGATGATTTCTCTCGAAAGTGCTGGATCTTCTTCATGCAGAATAAGAGCGATACATTCGCGAAGTTCTGTGAGTTTAAAGCACTGGTCGAGAAGGATTCGGGGAAGAAGGTGATTGCTCTAAGGAGTGATAACGGTGGTGAATTCATCTCGGCTGAATTCAAGGAGTTCTGCAGCGCAGAAGGGATTCGGAGAGAGCTCACCGCACCCCATAACCCACAGCAGAACGGGGTGGCTGAGCGGAAGAACAGAACGATCGTGGGTGCTGCACGGGCGATGTTGCATGATCAGGGCCTACCCCTTCACTTGTGGGCTGAGGCATGCAATACAGCAGTATATGTGCCGAACCGTTGTCCTCACAAGGTTCTTGGCATGAGTACACTGGAGGAGGCTTATTCTGGCAAGAGGCCCGATATTTCCCATTTGCGGATTTTTGGTTCTCCTGTCTACATGCATGTGACGAAGGATGCGAGAAGGAAGCTGGATCCAACTGCTGAAGTTGGAATATTTGTGTGGTACACTGATACACCTCACAACTACTTGGTGTATTTGTCAGACAGTCGCAAGACTGTTGTGCGACGGGATATAAAATTTCAGGAGGAGAAAGCCATGCAGTGTTCGCTTGAGAGGGAGCTACACTTGCATGCAGATGAGGAGCCGTTAGTTCCTAAGGAGGAGCTTCCGGATGTGGATCAGCCACAAGAGGAGGTTCAGAAGGTGGAAGAAACCACCCAGGCAGCGCCAACCATCAGAGGGCGCATGCGCACTACAGAAGCTGAGCGACTGGCTCGGGATGCAGAGAAGGTTGTAGGACCACCTACAGCACAGCGCAGACAGAGACAGTCACCGGATCGGTACACCGGATACATGGCTCTTATGAGTCAATGTGTTGTGACAGAGCCATCCTCTTTTGAGGAAGCTGTGGAGGAACCCGCATGGGTTGATGCCATGATCGAAGAATATGATTCGATCATCAGGAACAGTGCATGGGAGATTGTCCCAAGACCTGTTGGGAAATCAGTTGTAGGTTCGCGATGGATCTACAAGGTGAAGCAGGCGGCTGACGGGAGTGTGGAGAAGTACAAGGCGAGATTTGTCGCCCGTGGCTTCTCACAGATCGAGGGGATTGACTATGAGGAGACTTTTGCACCTGTCGCAAGGTACTCTTCCATACAGACGATCCTTGCTCTCTCAGCGCAGATGGGGTGGCACATTCATCAGATGGATGTGAAGACTGCGTTCCTCAATGGAGTTATTGAGGAAGAGGTGTACATAGAGCAGCCTGAAGGTTTTGAGATCTTCAACAGTGAGTCGCATGTGTGCCGACTCAAGAGAGCACTGTACGGGCTGAAGCAGGCACCTCGTGCTTGGTACACTCGGATAGACAGCTACTTCACCGGGCTTGGATTCTCCAAGAGTGAGGCGGATCCAAACCTGTACCAGATTGTGGTGGAGGGGAAGCTGTTGATCATCGTACTGTATGTAGATGATCCGATTTTGACTGGCGATGAGCAGTTGATACTTTCATGCAAGGAGGATCTTGCACGAGAGTTTGAGATGAAGGACTTGGGCATCCTTCATTATTTCCTGGGATTGGAGATTTGGCAGCGCAGCGGAGGACTGTTTGTTTCTCAGGGCAAGTATGCCCCGGAGATTCTAGAGAGGTTCAACATGCAAGGCTGCAAGCCTGTTGACACTCCTCTTCCTGGTGGTTGGAGGAAGGAGGATGCTACTTCAGCGGAGGTAGTGGATGCCACTGTCTATCGACAGTTGGTGGGGTCGCTTATGTATCTGGTCAATATACGACCCGATATATGCTATGCAGTTAACCAGCTTTCGCAAGCTATGGTTAAGCCTACCAAGCTCTTTTGGAAGGCGGGCAAGCATGTATTGCGCTATATCAGAGGCACATCGGGATATGGTCTATGGTACGGACAGGAGGATGGAGTGAAGCTTTCTGGTTTCACTGATGCAGATTGGGCAGGGAGCCCAACAGACCGGAAGAGCACTTCTGGAGGAGTTTTCAGCATTGGGTCGACAGCAGTTTCCTGGTACAGCAGGAAGCAGAGATCCGTGGCACTCAGTTCAGAAGAGGCCGAGTACATGGCAGCTAGCTTGGCTGCATGCGAGGCTATTTGGATGAGGAAGATCCTCGCAGGATTGTTCAGGTTGCATTTGGAGCCTACAGTGATCTACTGTGATAACCAGAGTTGCATTAAACTCTCGGCTAATCCAGTATTTCATGATAAGTCCAAACACATCGACATCAGGTATCATCATATCAGAGATTGTGTTCAGCGGAGAATCATGATGCTTTCATATGTTCCCACGGAGGATCAGGATGCCGACATCCTGACGAAGGCGCTCACCATGAGCAAGTTCGAATTCCACAGAGGCAGGATAGGGGTTGCAGATAATCCATATCTTGCTGAGAGGGAGTGTTGAAAATGCAGCAAGATGATGGAGCTTAGTGAAATGAAGTCGCTTTCACTAAGTGGGCCCGCAGGCAAATTCTGGCGCAAAATCTATTTTTAGACTATGTCTATTTTTAGACATATGGAGCATGGTTCGGGGATTCCAGTTTGAGATTCTTGAAGTATGTGTCATGTTGGTAAAAATAGATGAGACTCTATTTTTGAGGTCAAAGAGGTCGAAGTCTATTTTTAGACTGCCTCTCCTAAAATAGGGAAGTCAAATATTTACCTTTACTATTTCAGACTATAAACTTCATTATTTCGGAGCACTCCCGCCTCGTGCGAAGTGGCTCATGAACTGGACGTGAGAATCACGTGGTTCCCAAGGTTTCGATGGCATCATGCCATGGTTGACTTCAAATGGACTTAAGTGCGTGTTTGGAGGAGTTAATGAGACAAATTTAAGGAGTTTGGTTCTGCTTATTTTAGTTGAATCACAGATTAGTTTAACTAGCTAATAAATTAGTTATGAGTGAGTGAATTAAATATTATTTAATTCATTAATTAGTAACTCATTATTCAGCCCAAGAACACATCAGTTCACTACAAAGGCATGATCGCCTGGAGCACTGAAAGAGGTGATGAAAGGGTGGGAGTTAGCTATCAAGGATGGCATCGGGCTTGTGCATGAGATTTGCACCACACTGAGGAGGTAAGCATGATGATTATGTTATCAAGCCAAGGGGATTCGAACCTTGGATCTCTTCATATACAGGCCATGATTGCGCAATAGAGGTAAGGCAATTGGCAGGGAGTTTTGAACCAGTGACTTGTTCAAAACTAAGCTAGATTGTGTGTGACTTTATGAGAAAGTACTGAGTACTTGTGAGGAGTATTGTACTTGTTTGGTTACATGATTTCTCCATTATAATGTACACAATAGCTGCGGGGTTTTCAGCTATAAGCTTTCCCCATACATACTGTGTTAATGTGTATGATGATTTGATGTTTTATCGCTTGATTTTATTTCCGCATGTTTGATGATCTGAGTGGAAGAGATTATGTGTTGCATATAAATTCGAATTGTATGTGATCAGGATAGTCTCGGTGAATAATTAATCATTATTCAGCAAATTTCTACAGAGTTGGTGTGTTTGTGCTATGGATAATGATGGTTTTTCAAGTGGGTTGGCTGCTTTGTGGGACCTTAATCAATTCTCCCTGGAGGCTTTCCCTTCTAAGGTGGCCATAATTTTAGAGGGTTTCTTGAGAGGCTTAGATAGGTATGTGTTTATTGTCAATTGATATGGTTTTTATGAAGAAATAAAGGTTTTTTAGAACTCCTTTAATCAAAGTGGTCACTTGGGTAGTGAAAACCTAATTCTGGCTAGGGATTTAAGCCTGACTACTTATGCCAATGAAGTCTAGGGAAGCAAGGCTAGGTTACACCCTATGTCTCAATTTTTCTCAAATATGTTTCAGGAAGAGAACTTGATTGACATTTTCCCTCTTCATTTAGCCCCAACTTGGAGGAATGATCGAGTTTGCAAGGATTGGTTGGCAAAGAGGCTAGATCGGTTTTTAATTGTAGAAAATGTCTTTGTCTATAGGAAGGTTTAGGTCTTGGATTTGCCCTGAAGGAATCATGGACAACATGCCTATTTTCCTGGATATGGATTTTAATGAGCACAGTCTTAATTACCCTTTCAAATGTAATCATGTTTGGTGAAAGTACAAGTCCTTTAATGAGATTGTTAGAATCCCATTCTGGGGGAGCATAACTGCACTCTAAAATTGACAACCCCTCCTTTAAGTTAAATGATCTTAAGAAGAAAGTTATCAGATGGGAAAAAATTAAAAAGAAAGAATTGAACATTGATCTTGAAGCCATTTAGAAAGAACATAACCTCTTCAGTATCTCTTTTCCAATATTTATTTCCAGATGTGGTTAAATATCATCCAAGTAATTTGTAGTCAAGGAAACTTCAGTTTTTAAGGATTCAATCAAAATCCTAGAGGATAAAAAGCAGGGAAAATTGGATCATCGTTGGAGAAAAAAATGCCACGTTGTTTCCTAGATATGCAAGTTATATGAGGGTGAACAGTTCCATATGGGAGATTATGGATCAGAATGGAAGTATTGTGTCCTCTCAATATGGCCTTAAAAAAGGCTATTGTGGAATATTATTATTCTTAGTTTAAGCTCCATCCATTTAATTATTTATTAGAACAGATGCAAGTGTTGTGAAATTTTCCTAGTTTCTTTTTTGAAGAGGAAGTTGATAGTATGGGGAAGTAGGTCTCTCTACAGGAGGTTAAAGAAACTTTGAGGTGTTTTGCAACCAACAAAAGTCCTAGGTTTGATAGATGGACAGTTGAATTTTTCTCCCATTTCTTTGATTTAGTTGGAGAATATTTGTTAAAGGCTACGGAGGAATCAATAATTAAGGGTAGGGTTAGTAGACAAATACACACCACATATTTATAATTCATTCGGAAGTCTTCTAATACCATGTTTTTTGACCTATTTAGACCTATTTCACTTTGCAATCTTGTACAGAAAATTATTTCCAAAACCATTGTTGGTAGACTGAAGGATAAACTAGCAGAGGTCATCTCTTATGAACAATTTGGGTTCCTATAGGGCAAACATATTCATGAGGCAATAGGTATTTGCTGAGAAGTCCTTCCATTCTATTGAAGTTAAATAGTTATAAGCCCTTGTCTTCAAGATGGATTTGGTAAAATCCTATGATAGGGTTAATTGGAATTTTCTCAAGTTTCTTTTGATTCAAATTGGGTTGGGTTTCTCTGTCACCAGCTGGATCGTGGGGTGTGTTTTGTTATTAAATTTTATTGTTTTAATTAATGGTTCACCTTTAGAGTTCCTTTGCAATTCAAGGGGTCTCAGGTAGGGATGTTTTTTTTTGCTTATTCTCTTCTTATTCATCATTGAAGGCATTAATAGAATGATCCATAAGGAAAAAGAAGATGGAAGGATAAAGGGAGTTAAATTTTATTCTGCTCATATTATATCTCGCCTAATTTTTGTAGATTATTTTCTCATTAGCAAGGCAACAAGTATGGAGATTGTTACACAACATTTTTTCACTGTCCCTGCAATCCCTATCCTGCACATTGGAGGATCATTTATGTGACTAATAAGAAGTGTCATGCCTTGAAATGACCATCATTGCATCCCTTTCCATGAGGACGAAATTCCTTCTGTTGAAAATTTCCTGAGCAGACCATCAGAAACACATGTTTTTTCCTTGGCACTAGTAGATCGTTATGCCCTCATGCCAATGAGGAAGATTAACACTGGGCCCCGTGCCCATTGGCGCTCTGTCCCAGTGAGCTACTCACACCAAAATGTTTATGGAATGTTTTCTAAATATAGAGGGGAAGTTTCTATCCTAACAACTTCATGGGCGAGTCATCTGGAGTGGTTCGACTGAATAACCACGGCCCCCCTCCTTTGCCCTCTTGTTTCCACCTTTTGGGGAAACCTCCCAAGGGATAAGGCCTCCCTTTCACCATTATAGGGATACCAACCTCCTCCTCTCCCTCTATAAATAAAGCCATCTTACATTGATGAGCTAGCTGAACATATTATAGCTGAAAGGCTGAAGAGAATTCCTAAACTTTTCACTAGAAAGATAGAATGGAAAGAGACCTTTGTCTAGAGAGCTTAGGCTTGTGTCCACACCTTGTCCGAATTCCCCGACGATCCTTCAAGGCGCGCTTCGACTGAACCCCGCTGGAGGAGGTTGCGACATCAAGGCTCTGGTTGTAACTCTTCCTTATATTTATATATATACATGAATATTGTCTGGTTCCCATCTTGTGTTAATGTGTTTTATTTGATGCAATATGCTTAACCTTCCTTGACTGGTTAGTTGATTGTGAATGAAATCATTGTCTTGTATGCTGCTCTTGTTTGCTAATATTTGTGCAAGTATCCGAGCACTGTTGCAGAAGGATTGTGACCCGTCGAGACAAAGATCAAGAGGCCAACACCACTACAATGACAACAGTGTTGGACTCCAGGTAGGTCAATCTACCCCATCCTTTTCATTCATTAATTAGGAACCTACACTTTAGCTTGTCCCT
Organism: Pinus albicaulis; assembly: GCA_034641835.2. Taxonomy (NCBI): domain Eukaryota; kingdom Viridiplantae; phylum Streptophyta; class Pinopsida; order Pinales; family Pinaceae; genus Pinus; species Pinus albicaulis. The sequence continues at coordinate 272,995,839 of CM076582.1, forward strand.
TTGTTGCTAGACCCACTCTAGGGCTAAAGGGATCGTCTCTGTCCGTATAGAGGATTTACCTTCCCAACAAATTGGCGACTCGACTGGGGATCAGCGTGAGTTTTTCGTTTCGTTTCCTTTTAGGAATTTCCCTTGTCTAGTAGACTTTGATCGTTTGCTTGCTTGTCTGTCTTTTTAGGCTTGTTTGATTGTCTTAAATTCTCATGTTCAGCTCCAAAGTGTCAAGATTGAACTCTGCTCACTGGTTCTTCCCTCCTCCCATAGCTCTCCAGCTTGGCGCGAGTTTCGCTTGAACAATCGCGCCAATTGGCACTAGTTGTGTTTGTTGCAGTAGCGCCAACCCCTGTTTGGCGCAGATTACTGCCTCACAGTCGCGCTGAATCCTGTACGATTTGGTTTGACCCTTTTGTTGAGTTTTGGTCATTTGTGCCATACTCTGGATTGTTTCTTGATTTTCAATTGGTCTTTTTGGAGTTGTTTTGACTGTTTTAGGCTTGCTCTTCTCATCTGTTTGTCTATTTTATCATCGGTGTAGTTCATAGCCCTAGGGTTCTAGGTGTCTTTCACTCACTGAGCCTTCTAATTGAAGTTCGAGTCTTTTTTATCTTTGTCAATTCGATTCCCTGATCGGTCGCTTTAGTCTTTCTTGATCCTTTGAGTTTTTGGTTTGTTGAGTGATCACTTCGTTTTTTCATTTGATTCTCCTTCTCATTACTTTGAGAATAGATCACATTGCTCGTTTGGGTCATTTCGAAAGTTTTCACTTCGTTTGAAAGAATGCATCATTGGTTTGAGTACGTTTTTATGTTTGTATTGCTTTCGAATTGTTCATTTTGAGATCTCTACATTCATAGTGCTCTAAACTAGTGTTCGATTTGATTTTTAATGTAATTAGTGCATTGTGTGCTTCATTCATTTAAAAAACAAAAAATTTCATTCTTTCTTTTGTATTGAAAATAAAAAATTCTTTTGCATAACTAGCACTTGATGAACTAGGAAAGAGTTTTTCGTTTTTTGTTTCGATTGTATTAGATGCATTAGAGGACTTCTTCGTATGTTTTCATTGTTTGCTGCTTTCTGAAAGATCTCTATCCTTCTCTTAGTTAGCATTCATCGAATGGGAAATGGTGTTCTATTGCATGTAGCTTGCACTTAGGAAATTTGAGATCAAATTCGGTAGGGCCTTGAAACTGAAACATTAATTCAAGATCAACTGTAAAATTTATTCAATTAACCTAAGGAAGCATTGGAACCCAACACAAACATTTTTGAGGTCTAGGCCAGTGACATGTTCCGACTTCATTAAACCTAGTAGCTGTCATTCGCCACCTGGCTTTAGACAGCACTAGTATGGACTTATGCTCCCCGTATCGTCGTGTATATAAAGGGAAACCCTCATAAGTTCAAATCCTTTATCCATAGGAAGCCGAGTCTGCTACCCTATAACCGTGATACACCGAATCAAGTTAAGTCCTTGGTCATTTCTCTTTCATTTGATCACCAAGGTGTATATGGAAGTTCATGGAAACTTGGTACACCCTCTTTCTTAGATTACTTGAGTAGTCATTTCTATCTTTTTGTGACTCCTTAAAAAGAGAAGAGATCATTGAGCATTTGTCCTTTCACGCTCGTTTAAAATTGAAAGTGACTAGAGTCATCTTTTGTCTATTTCTAGACTCTTAAAACATGAAACAACAAAGTTTTGTTCCAGTGTCGTAAAATTAATTACCCATGATCACATGCCTGTTAAAAGTTCTTTACTTGGCTTGTTTTTGTAATTCCTTAGAGTTTTATCTTGAAGTCTTGAATTAGCTATCTCATTTTCCTTCCTGTGTTGAAATATTGTCACAGTGGCAGAACCACCAGTTTCATCGTCTTCTTCACTGCCTCCTAGTGGTAGTTCTTTTCTTGATGTTTCTTTCGAAACCCCTCGGTCCACTAGGTCTTCCGAGCTCGCGCAGCCTATTCTCCTGAGTGTTCAACCTCTCGCTACCCGATCTCCTCTTGAAGAGTCAGTTGAGTTCAATTGGCCTCCTCAAGGTGCTTGGTCTAGTTTTGGGAGTGAGGAATAATTCCCTCCTCTTACTTCGGGATCACCATTTATATTGCCTGCCATACCACCTAGTCCTCATCGTCTTTTCGAAGATCTTACAACTTCGTCAGACATGGATTCTTCAAGTCCTGTTGGGAGTGAAGAAATGCCTATTTCCACAGGGGAATATCATCTTTTCCTAGAAGATATATCATGTGTTTCTAATCAATCTTCTCTTCCATCGGTGTCACTTCCACCTGGTTATCGGACTTTGAGTCAGATTATTTCTGGTGTTACGTCCATAGCACAATCCAGTACCTCGACTCCTCCAAGGAGTTCGGTCCTTCCTTCGTTAGGACTGTCACCTTAAACACCTAGCTCGTCGATCATTGTTACATCTGTCCTAGTCCAACCTACCGTTTGTGTGGCTTCGTCTGCACCGGCTGTTATGCATCAATCGTCAGGATCTTTTCACACTAGTAGGTCTATCTTTCTTAATCCCACATGGCCTGTCAATCTCGGCCTGGGTAAATCACAACCCCGCACCGCGGAGGCCACGCCTGCTTCTAGTGTGGCTACGAATTCCTCTGTTATTCCTGACGGCCTTACTTTCGAAGAGTATCTATTGGTTGTTCAGCAGCAGAACTCTCAGGGTTCTCAACAGCCCCAAGCTCTTGCCAATCCTCCGCATCACTATGATGTCTACGGTAACCTCGTTTATTCCCCCCCTATTGATCCAAATCAGGCTATTTATCTGCCTTCGACTAATCCCTATCGGACCATTCCTCATCGAGGGCCGGTAATACAAGGACAACCCTCAGGTCTACAAGGAAAAACCTCGTAGGGACAACCTTTGATCCAGCAGGGACAACCTTATGGTCCGCAAGGACAATCTTTACAAGGTCAACCTTCGGTCCAGCAACCCTACGGTCCTTCCGGTCAACCTCAATATCAATATCAACTAGGAGCATCTTATGTTCCTGGGGGGAAAATGTATCCACCACAGGGACAACCTTTTGTGCAACAGCAGCAGCCTTACGCCCAACAAGGCCAAACTTTTGTACAACAAGGACAACCCTACGGTCCTGCTCCGGTTCAACCTGGTTATCAGGAACAACCTCGTCCTTCGCAACCATTGGGCCAACCCCTTCCACAAGGGAAACCCGGTGGCCCTAAGTATCCAGGCCAACCTGCTCAGCAGGGACAACCTGCCCAGCCTCAGCAACTGATTCAAATCGCTCAGCAGTCGTTTCAACTTTCTCAACCCGCTTAGCAGCCGGTTCAACCTGTTCAACTAGCCCAACAACCTGTTCAACTTATTCAACCAACGCAACAACCCATTCAACCTAATCAACATGGTCCACCTGCTCAACCTCGAGGCGCTACTTACCCTCCTCAAGGTCAATATCAGGCGGTATATAATGCGCCCCAAGGTTTCACTTGTTACCCTCAAAATCAATCCCAGATGGCGTATAATCCACCTCAAGGCAATTCTTACATTCCGCAACATAATCCATGAGTTTCTCAGCAAGGACCTCAATGGTATGCTTAGAATCAGTATCCCGGTCATCAACCCCAGTATGGGTAGAACTATCAGGCTTATAACCCCTATGGTCAGAATCCTCCGGGACAAAACATATGGGGGAAAAATTTCTCCCAGACTGGGTGAAATGTTAACACGGGTCCTTATCAAAGACCTTCGATGCCTTTTAATCCTCAATTACCATTTCTCGCTACGTTGGAACTGCCAGATGTGTCAAATTTAACGAACGATCCAATTCTTCATAACGCGTATTGGCCTCCAGTTCCAACCAAGATTCCTGGTGATTGTCCTAAGTTTAAGGGCAAGTCCGGAGAAGACCCCCAAGCGCATGTTATGACCTACAACTTGTGGTGTTCCTCTAACTCTTGGGTTGACGATTCCATCCGACTCTGTCTTTTCCAACAGACTCTTACTGGTGCCACTGCAAAGTGGTACATTGAATTATCTCGTGGCATTTTTCAAGATTTCAACTTTTTAGCCATGGCATTTCTTACACATTTTCAGTTACTGGTTCGTTATGAGACTGGGACGCACCTCCTCATATCCTTGAAATAGGACCGAGCTACTCATATCTTGGATCATATTCATGAATGGAGGCGCCATCATCGCTTGATCAAGTTCGATATTCCTGATTAGCTTCTAACTGACTGATTCACTACCTCATTTTTCAATCAAATCGCTAAAGACATAGTTATGGGGGCATGTGTAACTGAAGAATAGGCCATTACTCATGCCCAGTACCTTGATCTTGTGTACTCTTAGTCTGGCACGTTGTATGATATCTTTCCTGATGCTCCTCGACCTGGAACTTCCAAAGCACCGATGACACCATTTATCGATGGTATCATCGGTTTCATGTCTCAAACTTCTCGAAAGTCTTCTCCTTCAAACCCTGGGAAGCAAAATTCTAATCCTTCCAATGATATTGCTTCTCAGCCTACCCCGAATTCTGGTACAACTGCAGAAGTCAATGTCGTTTAGGCCAATCCAGTGGATAAGGCTTCCAAGGGGAAAAATAAGGGTAAAGGTAAGGCCAAAGCTGATACCCCGAAACTAGATTCCTCTAAACCTTGTGCTGATGATGGTTCACAACGTAAGCCGAAGGACCCTTGTCTGATTTGTGATGAAGAGCACTACACCAAGGACTGTCCTGGATGGGCAGAAGTAAATAGCTTGCTCAAAGGCACCCAAGGAACTACGACTGTTCTCAAATAACCTTTTCCATCGCAACAGACCCAGATGGTAGAGAAACCTCAGCCCTCTGCCCCATTTAGCTCTCAGGTTTTCATGATGAACGGTTCTGCGTCCGTTTCTATTTCTACTCGGTCGAAATATTATACCGGATCGCATCAAGAAGCGGGGAAGGAGATCGATGATGGTCCTCCTCGTCTTCCTGCTTTTGGCCCTCTTGAGATTGAAAGGCCCAGTACTGAGCCCGTTGTACGACCACCTTCCAAAGGTGTACTTCGTAAGTCTTCTTACAATCCCAACGCTCATGTTGCTTAACATTATAGTATTGTTGAGGATCTGGCTCAGGCGTCATCTGCAATTTCTGCATTAGAAGTACTTCAGAGTTGTCTGTCTCAACGGAAGGCTTTGTTATCTGCGATCAGCGGGGTTGATCCTGCTGATTCTAGCCTTCTCGCTTTCGACTTGGAGAATTTCGGCCCACGACTCCCGCACCAAATTGTGCTCATCATACAAGTTGGTATTAATGGTCTGAATATCCATCGGGCCGTTATGGACGAGGGTGCATCTACGTGCGTCATGTCATCTGCTTGCTGGAAAGCCATTGGTTCTCCGACTTTGAATTCATCACCAAATGCCCTTGAAGCATTTGATGGAAGAGAATCTAAACCTCTTGGTGTTCTCGCTAGTTTACCGATTACATTAGAAGGGAAGACAGTCAATGTCGAGGTTGAAGTAGTTGATGCCAAGGTCAATTACAATATTCTCCTTAGTCACAGTTGGACTCACACCATGTTGTGTGTTCAGTCCACTCTCTTTCATGTTTTGAAATTTCTACACGAAGGAAAGATTGTTACTGTTGATCAGTTGTCATTCTTCACTTCTTCTTCTGAGAACAACTTTCCGTATGTGGATCAAATTCCTACTCCCTACGAGAGCGTAGGGCCGGTTTTCTTCAAAGGTCCTGCCCTCATGGGTATTTTTCCTCTTCCTCCACCCAACACTATTCAAATTAATATGATCTCTCGGTTTGACGACCCATGGATCATCCCTTCTCCTGAGCAGATCGATTCTTTTGGAGATTCGATGCAGTTAAGTTCGATCGAGATAGACTATTGTGAACTTATTTCGGATTCAGAGCCTCCGCCTTCTGATCATGTTCCCTTGAGCATGTCTCTTGACACTTATTCTCAATCCCCTTGGCTCGGAGATTTGGATTCGCGCGATCCCTTGAAAGAGATATTTCCCTCCGATGAAGCCATCATGGAAACTATGTCTCTCGAGGATCTTCCGTGGGACGATAGTCATCATTGTTCCTCGTTCATGCCTAGCCTCGGGGCCATGTCTACGTGTCTTGAGAGGTTCACATATTAGGTTCCTTCTCCTTCGCTTCAAACGCCTATTCTGACACACGAAGTTTTTACGGAGGGTAACTTGAGTAACATCACGCAAACGATGCCTATCGAAATTTCCATGAAACTGGGAATCGTCGAGAACATCCATATCAGGGTCACTTGTTCTTCAGATGAAGTTCAGGTTTATACTAGCCTTTTCCGCAAGTTCTGCAACGTCTTTGCATGGTCCTACGAAGAGATGCTCGGCATCGATCCTAGTATTGTAGTGCATGAGATTTCTACCTACCCTGGTTCGAAGACAATTCGTCAACACCTTTGTCCTGTGCACCCTAGAAAGGTTGCCGCCATTAAGGGTGAAGTTCAAAAAATTCTCAACGCTGGTTTTATCTATCTGATTCCCTTGACAGAATAGGTGTCCAATGTTGTCCCTGTAGATAAGAAACAGGGTACCATTCAGGTCTGTGTTGATGATCATGACATAAACCAGGCCTTTCCTAAAGATAATTATCCTACTCCCTTTATTGATAAAATCATTGATGACTGTGCGGGGAGTGAGATATTTTTCCTCATGGACGACTTTTCTAGCTATAACCAGATTAACATTCTCTCGACTGATCAACATAAGACTGCCTTTATCTGTCCCTGGGGTACTTTCTCATATGACAAGCTCCCTTTTGGCTTAAAGAATGTTGGGGCCACGTTTTAGCGAGCGATGTCATATTATTTTCACAATATTAAGCACATCGTTCAACCTTATCTGGATGACCTTCCGGCTCATTCAGCTAAACGTAAGGACCGCCCTGACCATCTTCGACATATATTTCTTCGTTGTCGACGCTATAACATCCGGTTAAATCCGCATAAGTGCATATTCTGCGTTGATTCCAGTAGACTCTTGGGGTTTATTGTTTCCAAAGACAGGATTCGCCTCAATCCGCTCAAAGTTGAGGCTATCATTAATCTCCTCTCTCCATCCTCATTACATCAATTGCAGAGTCTGCAAGGGAAGGCTAATTTTTTACGTCGTTTTATACCTAACTATGTCAAAGTGGCTAAAGGATTCACGCGATTACTAAAGCATGGCATCCCATTCCTTTGGGATGATATCGCCCAGAAGTATTTTGAAGCTCTGAAGACATTGCTATTCAACTCTCCTCTTTTGCGTCCTCTGAACTATCATCACAATTTGTCCCTCTATTTAACCGCCGCTTTCAGCACGATTTCCATGATTTTGGTGCAAGACAATGATGACGGTGACGAGCATGTTATTTATTACCTCTCTCGTAACCTTCTCGATACCGAAACGCACTATGCTCATGTCGAGAAGTTAGCGTTGGCTGCGGTTCAAGCATTTCAACGCTTCCGTCATTACATTCTATTGCGTACTGTGACTATGATTTATGAATGCAACTCTATGACCTATATATTGTCTCGACAATTGCTGGGGGGAAAGTACTCGAAGTGGATTGTCATCCTCGAAGAGTTCGATTTGGAATTTACTACTTCCAAGTCGAAGAAATCGTTAGTCTTTTCCGATCTGATCTGCTCCCTCCCCTCTGACTCCGCTTCGTCTGGTTCTGAGGAATGTGTTCCGGATGATACACTTATTCTGATTAGCACCCTTGATCCTTGGTACGGTGATATCATCGTATATCTTTAGGCTTCTACTTTTAAATCTGAGTTGATGAAGGATGCTCACTGATGCATCCGTCATCAATCGCAACCTTATCGTATAGTCAGAGATACACTCTACCACATCGGAGTAGATTCCATTCTCCACCGATGTTTAACTCTCGAGGAGGCTGAGAAAGCCCTGAATGATTTTCACAGTGGCACTTGTCGCAGTCACATGTCTGGTTATGCCACTGCACAAAATATTCTTCGTGCTGGGTATTTCTGGCCCTCCATCTTCAAGGACTGCATTGTTGTTGTTCGTAAATGTCATGATTGCCAGATCTATCAATGCAATATGCGTGCACCGCCTTCACATCTCCACCCTATTTTTACCATTGGTCCCTTTGCGAAGTGGGGCATCGATTTTATGACGTGTAACCCTCACTCGGCCGGGGGGCATACTTATATCATCATAGTCGTTGACTACTTCACTAAATGGGCCGAAGCAATGCCTACACTTACGGCTGATGGTAAGACAACAACTCAGTTCATATTCAATCACATCATTTCTAGGGTTGGTGTCCCTCAAGCCATCGTTACCGATCATGGTTCCCATTTTCGACATTATATGGTGGCAGAGTTGACTTCCAAGTTGGGTCTGCGTCACAATAGCTCAACGTCGTACTATCCTCAGGCCAATGGCCAGGTTGGAGATGTGAATAAAATTCTTGTCATTATGCTTCAATGTACGATTGGGATGCACAAATAAAACTGCCATCTCATGTTATTTTCGGCTCTTTGGGCATACTGAACCTCAGTTAAGGATGCGACCGGATTCACTCCATTTCAGCTTGTTTACGGTTTGGAAGCTACCCTTCCGATTGAGTGTGAAATACCTTCGCTAAAATTGGTTGTTGAATTGCTACCAAACACTTCGCTAGAAGAAGAGCGTATTATCTACTTAGAAAGGCTGGATGAAACTCACCGCTTTGCTACTTTGGTCATCGAAGCACAGAAGAAGCGAGTCAAAGCCCATTTTGACCAGTTGGTTTCCCCTCGCTCCTTCGTAGAAGGAGACCTCGTCCTCTTGTACGACCAAGCTCATGATAAGCTCAGGGCAGGAAAATTTAAAATCATGTGGCATGGGCCCTATATTGTTAAATGTGTCTTGCAGAATGGGGCCTATGAGCTCATTGATTACGAAGGTCATCCTTTGGATTAGCCCAGAAATGGGTTGTATCTTAAAAAAAATTATGCATGAGTCATTCATGCATGTTTTGTATACATAGGTGTCCTTTTCATTTTTGTATATTTTTGGCTTGGTGTGATTTGCAAGTGTTTTCTTGCTTATTGGGTTGTTTCTTATTGTGTAGCTGTCTATTACCCCTTATGTCGGTTTCGCGGATGGTGCCTCCCGCAATACCCGAAACTTGTCTTCGGCAGCCTGGGTGATTTATGATCCTGCTGGTGAGTTGGTAGATCTACAAGGTATCTTTCTAGGATGAACTACAAACAATGTCGTTGAGTATAGTGTTGTCATTGAACTATTAACCGAGGTGATTTCCCTCGACATTCGTGCATTGGTTGTAAATCTAGACTCACAGCTTGTCATTCTTCAACTTAATGGGCATTATTCAATTAGAAACCCTTAGATTTTAAGGTTGTATTTACGTGTTCGTTTGCTGGAAAGACATTTTGATTACATTGCATATCAACATATTCCTAGGTGAATGAATGCATTGACTAATACAGTGGCTAACATTGTATTAGATAGACATTTGCGTAATTTGTAAAATCACTATCACATGAAAAATATCCATATAGGAAAATAGATGTATATATATATATATATATATATATATATATATATATATATATATATATATATATATATATATATATATATATATATATATATATATATATCGAATGTTTGTATCAGTGTGCATCATAAGTTCAAAAAATATGCAGAAATGAATCCTAGGTGTCTAATCAACGTGATGCTCATGATAGCATGTCACTACCTGTACAAGTCGCGTCAGCAAGCAGTGAACTCGGTTTGACACCCCTACAATGTGTCTCTGGTATGCACGAGGAACATCGTCGAATCGCACATAGTCTGGGACTCCACGAGAGATTCTCTCCAAGTTGCGCACGATTTCTTCCTCCTCGCCTCCCTCACCATGAGGGGAAATATCGAAGTCGCGAGGGATTCGCCTCGCTATCAGAGACATGCCTACATGTCTGTCTGGGCCGACATCTGCATAACACATGGATTCAATTTCAGAACATACATAACAAAAAAAATCATAATACTTGTGAAAATAAAAAATGAGTCTTACCAAGTGCTTCATCCTAATCCTCTCCTTCTGGGAGTGGGAGATCTGGATCACCAGTGAAATATGTGCCAGAGTAGGGCCAATCCTCCACGAAAATCAGCTGTCGGTGGAGCCAATCAAAGAACTCCAGTCTCCAGGACATCTGTTGACCACCCCCTGACCTTGGCATCAGAGCTGCCCAAAGGGCCATCTGTGGCTCCTGTGTTGGTGGTGTCGGAACTATCACTTCCTGTGGCTGAAATATTGGTAGTCATTCCAAGAAGAATGATACCAAGATGGATCCATATCCGAACTGCCTTAGTTTTTTCTTCTTGCATTTCGTCAGTTGACGTTTCATATTGATCGTCACTGCCTCTGCACAGTTGTAGAGGGTCGGTGTCAGATAGTCTACTACAAGAAGTAGCTGTGTCTTTGTTGCTTCGTGCGGTGCCTACGATCCTACAGCTCGTGTGATGGTGTGTAGCACTACCTTTAGTTCCAAGTCCGGGATAGTCTGGATGTCCACTTTCCCGCTTCCTGATCCTTTCCGTGCCCCTCGACATACCCTGTCGATCACCATGCTCATATTCTCCATGGTGGGCCGGGTGCCGGTCAGGACTAGTATTGCCCCCCTCTGCAACAGTCCTATTATGAAATAAATGTCTGAAACATCAATCTTGAGTTCCTGATCACGAAGAATGAATTTTTCCTAATCCTCATCCCCGATACTAATTAAGTATTGCAGTAGCTCCGGTTGAGCTCTGAGGCACGGTGTCATGAAGAATTTTTCCAGTCCATAGTCTCTGAGTGCTTGCATGCATCTTTCATTTTCCATGGAAAGCTCGTCTTCTTCACTGTGTTCCCGTTCTTTCCATTCGATCACCATTTTTCCACTTTACACCTGCAAACATGTTCATATGAACATCATTAGCCAAATTAAAAGCTTTGAATTTGTGAAAATTGGACCTGCTTACTTGCATTGTAAGTTAAAAAGGTTTGCGTGGTTGGAGCGACTGTTTGGGAGATAGTCTCGCCAATGGGCGCGCTTATTTGGGAAACAGTCGCGCCAATGGGCATGCCCTAGTTCACAAATTTGGGCGATTGGTGTGAGTCCGTGCCTGATACTCGCGCCAATCGATGTGCCCTATTTTTTACAAATTCCCCTATAGAATTCCAAATTTGGGGTTGCAGGCAATGAAAGAGGAATCAAAATGCAAGGAAGGATGTCGGATCTTACCTGGAACTGACAGATTCGAGATTGGTGTGCCGGATTTCCCATTATTGCCACAGCAAAATCACAGTGTAGAAAGGGTAAATATTGCTTCTCGAGAGGTAAAAGTGAAAAGTAATTATTTTTTACCATTTTTTAGCATTTTATAACTTTTTGAAACCCTAATTAGGTTTTAAGACATATTTTTCGATTATATCACTATGTTATTTCGAGAAATGGGCTTTACGTTTGTCTCTTGTGCAGCGACAGGTCTTTGATGAGATAGCAATGAAGTAACGAGTTGTATTTTATACTTTTTCGAACTCGGTAAAAACTTAAAAAAGTCACTACTAGAGTCATCTTTTAGCTCTTTTCTGACTCTCTAAAACTGAAAAGATTGCCGAGACTCTTGTCATTTTGAAATCGTTAAATGGATGTGAAATGATATTTACCCGATATACGTTTACGCCTTTTTTGGGTTGGGATAGATTATTTACGAAAAAGGAATACGTTAGCCTATCGCGACTAAGAGGTTCTTTCAGATATTGTTTTCTACCTTTTCGGATCTGAGGGACTATTTACGAAAAGAGACATGCTGGAGTTTTCTTTTTCGCTTCTTTTCAAACTCTCTAAACATGAAAAGATGCCGAGTTATTCCTTTGTCAGACTCGTTAAAACCTGATGACATCGGACATCGTCACCATGACGTTCACTGAGTTCCTCCTTCCTAAGGCTCGTAAAATGTACTAAGATGGATTTTTCCGAAGGACAAGCTTACATTGCAAGCATATGCTATCCACTTCAACCTTATTTTAAAAAATAATTGGGGTACTCGCCAGAAATGGTGGGGGAAAATGGAACCAATTTTTAGTTGTGTTGGCAGTATGTCACTCTTGAACATGACAGTCATCTGCATTCGTGTCGGGTTGGGGACATCTCATTTCGTCATTTTTGCCTCCATGGGTTTGGGTAATCTGTTTTTACCTCTCATATGCTCTTTGCACGTCATCATGAACTCAAATCCCTTGATGTCAAATACTTCCAAATCCATAGTCGTGTCGCTGATATGTTCAAGAGAAGTTTGCCTTTGCAGTTTTCAACCTCCCTCTGATTCTCTGTTGGTCCTGATTCACTATCATCATGTTCCTCTGTCTCATGTCGATGATGTGGGAAACATTATGGCCCTCCTTCGACCGTGTCACTTCCTGTCGACTTCAGCTCATTATCTAGGAATTTGATCTAGAGAATCCCTTCCGGTACCTTAGAGATTGCATGCCTCAATGGCAAGCTCTTCGCATTCGACGATAGGTCCGCATCATTGGCCTTCGATCGAGTGATTCTACGGGTGTTCGACGCCATATCACTGTTCACATTCCGTGGATTGTACCTGTTGTACCTTGAGATCCATTGTCATTATTGGTGGTTTCTCTCATGCCTATTAACAACTTTCATCATTGGCTGGTAATCAAGTGACTTTCTTGCATCTTCGACTTTAGCTCACATATTCGCATGCTTGAATTTGTACTTGTTCAGGTCGATATGGAGCGCAAGACCTTGGGTTTTTTTTGATAAGATCCAGGCTGCGGGATATTATGGTTTATCATGACTTTATGCATGACTCTTTTAATTGGATAGCTGCGACCATACCTGAGTCTATTTGTTGATCCCTACTACTGGATGGCTGCGTCCATACTTGGATCTCAGTTTATATATGTACTTTATTATGGATGGCTGCGCCCATACCACATATTCATGTATTAGAGATATCAGTTGTATTTTTAATTTCAGGTCTTCCGACAGCAGTGTTTGGTTCAAACGCGTTCTCGTAAAGCATTTCACCCCTCCCTCTCTCTCGGACCTCATGCATTAGGGGGCATCTATTACACAACATTTTGTCACTGTCCCTGCAATTCCCATCCCGCACATTGGAGGATAATTTATGTGACTAATAAGAAGTTTCATGCCTTGCAAATACCATCATTGCATCCCTTTCCACGAGGACAACATTCCTTTTGTTGACAATTTCTTGAGTAGACCATCAGAAACACATGTTTTTTCCTTGGCGCTAGTAGACCTTATGCCCTCGTGCCAATGAGGAACATTAACACTGGGCCCAATGATCTACTCATGCCAACCTGTTTATGGAATGTTTTTTTAAATATAGAGGTGATTTTTCTATCCTAACAACTTCGTGGGCGAGTCATATGGAGTGGTTCGACTGAATAACCACGACGCCCCTCCTTTGGCCTCTTGTTTCCACCTTTTGGGGAAACTTCCCAAGGGATAAGGCCTCCCTTCCACCATTGTAGGGATCCCAACCTCCTCCTCTCCCTCTATAAATAAAGCCATCTTCCATTGATGAGCTAGTTGAACATATTATAGCTGAAAGGCTGAAGAGAATTCCTGAACATTTCGCTAGAAAGATAGAATGGAAAGAGACCTTTGTCGAGAGAGCTTAGGCTTGAGTCCTCACCTCATCCAAATTCCTCGAAGATCCTTCGAGACACTCTTCGACTAAACCCTGTTGGAAGAGGCTGCGACGTCAAGGCTCCGATTGTAACTCTTCATTCTATTTATATATATACATGACTATTGTCTAGTTCCCATCTTGTGTTAATGTGTTTTATTCGATGCAAAATGCTTAACCTTCCTTGACTGGTTAGTTTATTGTGAATGAAATCGTTGGCTTGTATGCTGCTCTTGTTTGCTGATCTTCTTGTAGGTATTCGAGCATTGTTGCAGAAGGGTTGTGACCCGTCGAGACAGAGATCAAGAGGCCAACACCACTACAACGACGACAACATTGGGCTCCAGGTAGGTCGATCTACCCCGTCATTTTCATTCATTAATTAGGAACCTACACTTTAGCTTGTCCCTTTGTTGCTAGACCCACTCTAGGGCTAAAGGGATCGTCTATGTCCGCATAGAGGATTTACCTTCCTAACAGAGATCAATACCCATAAATCAATGTTTTTTCAACATAATATAGATGACTATGTTTTGACCTAGATATCAGACATGTATCCTGTTAAAGTGGAGTCTTTATGTTGAAAATGTAACTATGGCTGGTCTTCATAATTGCTATTGTATTTTTTCATCATGTATTTATTGTAACATTGAAATATAAGAAAAATAAAATTATTTTCAAGCATGGGTTTTATGCTCATTTTATTTATTTATTAGGTCAAAGCCTCCATTGTAGGATTTTAGGGTTTCTCTTGAGTCATAATATTCATTGTCATATTTATTAGACACTTTTGGGGATTTTGTATCATGTAAATAAAATTATTTTTGAGTCAAAATGGTCATTTGTCATCTCCTCACCAAGTTGGCCATGCCTTAAAGAATTTTGTCCCCGATTGGGGCTATTCAACCCTATGGAAGTAGTATAAATAAAAGAGTTCAACCTATTTTTCATCCATAAGTTCGATATTCAGTACAAGAGCAAGAAAAAGGAGTGTGAAGTTAAGGAGAAGGCAAAAAAAAATCAAAGAAAGACTAAATCAAAGTTTTTGGGCCATCTCTCTCTCTCATGTACAATTTTTCTAGGGTCTTTAGGCAATTTGAAGGGGCCAAAATTTATGTAGTAATTGCAGGTCCAAAATTCCGAGTTGCAAGGGGCGAAATTCCAGATTGAAGTAGTTTTGAAGTTTATCTCATTGACTATGACATTGTCTATCTACTTGGAAGGAGGGTTGACTTGGTGAGTGGAGGAGGTATTTTCCTAGTCAGAATGTCTTAGATTGTCTCACTTTGACTTGGTTCAATTATAGAAGAAGAGTTTGATTGGGTTTTCCCTTCGAGAGGGGTTTTGCCTTGGTTGAGTGCATACATATTGTGTCTCTAGTTCTTGTGATATTTATTCTTTTTTATTTGGTAATTTCTTGATGAAATATAACATAATAAATAAGTAAAGAAGTCAACACAAATAATAACCAATTATCAAGAAAAGAGAATCAAAGCCATAATAACTACATGCATTGATTTCTCAACATGGTATCAGAGCTAAGGTGAAGGAAGGGCTAATTGAAGTTCACTTTGTTGGCTATCATTTGAAGGAAAGAAAGCACTCTCGAAAGGAATATCTTGCTCATCAATGGAAAACTATTTGAATATAGGACTCAAAACCCTTAAAAATATCTTAAAAGTTTCAAGAAGATATGGTGTCAATATCATCTACAATATATTTAGAAGAATCAAAAGTGGAGGCTTCATAACAGCACTTGCAAGTACATTTGATGATGACAATGCATGGATCATTGATAATGGAGCCTCAAGACATATGACAGGAGAAAGTGAACAACTCCAAACTTTATCAAAAGGATCATCATCTCATTCAGTGGAGCTTGGAAATAACAATAGTTATGCAGTCAAAGGTCTTGGATCTACCTCACTGATACTATAAGATGGTGGAAAGCTTAATCTCAACGACATCCTCTATGTTGTAGGTTTGAAAAAGAATTTGCTTTCTAGTTCTTGTATAGAAGATAAAGGAGATACGATTGCTTTTGTAGATGGAAAAGTTATTGTTTGGGGAAGGGACTCTAGTATTGAAAAAGTAAGGGTTATTGGGATTCGTGAAGGAAGGTTATATAGAGTTTTAACAAACTATCCTCAAGCTCTTGTTCACATGGATATTAGTCCCTCTGAACTTTGACGTAAAATATATAGACACCTTCATTATAATACATTTTCCTCTTTAAGTAGAATTGTAAAAGGCATACCCAACTTGAAGGAGGATCATGAAGGAGTATGTAAGAGATGTGCTTTGGGGAAGAATACTAGGAAACCATTTTCAAGCAGTGACTCAAGGTCTAAAGAAGTATTAAACCTCATTCATTCCGATGTGTGTGGTCCAATGGAAGAAAAATATACTGGAGTTCATCTATATTATGTTACCTTCATTGATGATCGTTCTAAGAAAACTTGGATTTATCTTCTCAAAGATAAGGATCGAGTCTTCGGAAAATGGAAGGATTTCAAATCAGAAGTAAAGAACTTGATGGAAAGAAAGATAAAGACTCTTAAATCTGACAATGGTGGTGAATATACATCTAAGAAAATCATATCATTTTGCAAGGAAGCAGGTAATACGAGGAAGATCATAGTACCCTATAATCCCAAACAAAATGGAGTAGCAGAAAGGAAGAATAAGACCATTGAAGAATGCATCAAGGCCATGATAATTGATCAAGATCTTCCAAAATTCTTATGGGAAGAAGCAACAATGACAAAAATATACATACAAATTAGAAGTCCTCATATAATTCTTGAAAATATGACACCTAAAGAAGCATTCTTATGAAATAAGCCATGTGTAGATCATCTCTGTATTTTTGGATGCCCTACCTACATTCACATTCCTAAAGATAAAAGAAATAAGTTGGATTTTACTAGTTTAAAGGGTATCTTTGTTGGATATAGCCTTTCATTAAAGGCTTATAGAATCTATGTAAAAGAAATTCGCAAAAGTGAAGTAAGAAGAGACTTATATTTGATGAAAATATTGCATACAAGAATTCTAAAGATATCCCCATTTAATCTCATGAAGAAGAAATCCCACGCTTTGAAGAAGAAGAGAAACATGACAAAGAACCTACAAATCAAGAAGAGGGAGGACTAAGTGAACCCATTCAACCTACAATCATTCTTGAATTAAAGAAGAGGAAAAATTGGTTAAATACACACTTGAAGATGCTGAAGGACAAGGAACAACAAAATATACTTTTAGAGAAAGAAAGAAACCAAAGAGGTATTTCGGATATGCAACTTATATGTTGAAACTAATTAAAGAAAAACGAACAAATTTGATCAATCCACTCATCATGATGAATGGAAGAAAGCCATGGAAGAAGAATATCAATCAATCATGAAGAATGGGGTTTGGGAAATCATTCTTAGACCTAGTGACAAGTCTGTTGTCACCTCTAAATGGATCTATAAAATCAAACATGCAGTTGATGTGAGCATAAATAAATACAAAGCAATATTTTTAGTAAGGGGTTTCTCTCAAAAGGAAGGAGCAAGCTACAAAGAAACATTTGATCCTACAACTAGGTACACTACCATTAGATCCTTGATTTCTTTAGCAGCAAATATGGGATGTAACATCCACTAGATGGATGTCAAAACAACTTTCTTAAATGGGAACATAGATGAAGAAGTGTACATGGAACAACCAGAAGGTTTTGAGATACATAGCAAGGAATCTCATGTCTGCGGGTTAAAGAAAGTTGTATTATTGGGTGTGGAGCTTGATTATCATGTTGATTTAGAGGTCCTTGTTTCGGGAAGATGTATACCCTAGGAAGACTATACACCCTTCCATGCGGGGGGGGGGGACTTGTCCCCCCCGTGGGGGTTCAAGTGCAGTGCCCCCGAAGTTAAAAATAGATGTAAATTTTCCTTGTAAAATATTGTAATTTCATAGTCAATTTGGGTCGTTCATAGAATTTGTGTTTAATTTAGGGTTTTTTTCCCTAGAAGGAAGCCCCTATGTTGTATGAGGGCATTGTATTGTGGTTGTGTGTTGAGAGTGTATTCTGAGTGAGAAAGAGAAAGGAGGATTGTGTGAGACAGTAGAGGATATTACAGTGGATCTTTTGTAGGTTGTGTCTCTTCATTTTCCTGGATAATATAAAGCAAGGACTGGTTGTTTCTTTGTGGACATAGCCCAAGTTGGGTGAACCACATATATTTGTGTCTCTCTTTCTTTATATGTTTTTTGTGTATGTATTTCCATATATTTTTATGTGTTCTATTGCTCTATAATATATAATTGTATAACAATTAGTATCAGATTCGAAGGTCTATTTGGCTAATAAATTCGCAGGACAGAAAGGTTCCTAGTTCAATTGGGAAAAATGGTGGAAGATGGTAGGTTTAGGGTCGAGAAATTTAACGACCAAAACTACCTGATGTGGAAGATGCAGATGGAATATTTTCTGTATTAGAAAAAATTGTACCTACCATTGAGCAGGAAAAAAAAGAAGTCGTCGAGTATGATAGACGCAGCATGGGAGATTCTCAACAGAAAGGCACTTGGAACAATACGCTTGTGCCTCGCGGTGTTGGAAACCTTCAATATTTCAAACGAAACGAAAACATAGGGCTTAATGACGGCATTGGCCAGACTATATGAAAAACCCTTGGCCTCAAATAAGGTATTTCTTATGAAACATTTATTTAATATGAATATGTTGGAAGGCAGATCTGTTGTCGACCATTTAAATGAATTTAATACGGTTACCAGTCAGTTAAGCTCTGTAGGGGTAAAATTTGATGATGAAGTTATGGCTATGCTATTTCTATGCTCATTGCCAGAAAGTTGGAATGGTTTAGTTATGGCCATTAGTAACTTTGTCTCTAGATCTAGTACTATGAATTTTGATGATTTTGTTGTTGCTATCCTTAGCGAGGAAATGCGACGGAAAAACTCTGGTGATACATCGGGTAATGCTTTGAGTGCAGAGACTAGGGGAAGAAAAATGGAAAGAGGAAAGAGCATAGGACATCGCAGTAAATCAAGGAAAGGAAGATCCACATCTAGATCGGCGATAGTGTTGGAAATGCGAGAAGAAAGGACACTTGAAGAAATATTGTAAGTCTCAGAAGGGAAAAGAAAGAGACACACAACAAGAAAGCAATCATGAAGTGAATGTGACAGGTGATGTGTTGCAAGATGCTTTGATTCTTTCTTTAGAAAATGTTATTGATGCCTGAGTGGTATATTCAGGGGCCTCATTCCATGCCACACCTAATAAGAAACATTTTCATGACTATGTTCAAGGAGATTTTGGACAGGTTCGTCTGGGTGATTATAAACCCTGTAAAATCGTTGGAATGGGTAAAGTTTTTGTAAAAAAACATAATCAAAACCAATGGTTATTAAAGGAGGTAAGGCATGTTCCAGATCTGAAGAAAAATATGATTTCAACAGGGAATTTAGGCGGTGCAGGTTTTGTGACAAATTTTATAGATAAAACCTGGAAGATCACTAAAGGAGCCTTGGTAATAGAAAAAGGAGAAAAAGTTGGTACATTGTATTTATGCAATGGTATTTGTAATTGTGTTAATGCTTTAAACTCCATGGGATCAGATGCATCATTATGGCATCTTAGGCTTGGACACATGAGTGAGAAGGGGATGAATATTCTTCACACAAGAAATTTGTTGCCAGGTTTGAAGAATATTGATTTGGATTTCTGTGAGAAGTGTGTTTATGGAAAGCAGAATAGAGTCAGATTTCTTAGAGTTGGGAAAGAAAAGAAGAGTGAAAAATTAGAGCTTGTGCATACAAATGTATGGGGACCTGCTCAGGTATCATCTCTCGGTGGCTCTCGTTATTATGTTACTTTTTTTGATGATGCAAGTAGAAAAACTTGGATTTATTACCATTGAAATAAATGCGATGTAATTTAATCACATAAAGAAATGAGAAAAGATTTGGTTAAAGAGATTAGAGACGGAAAGAGTTAAAATATCTAGATCAACAATAGAAGATGATATTGTATCAAAAAGGAAGTTAAATACCGATGCTGATCAGAGCATGGAATTCGCAGAGAGAAGACAGTTCCAAGAACACCACAAGAAAATGGTGTGTCAGAAAGGATGAACTGGACAAGCATGGAGCGTGCAAGGTGCATGATATTGCATGTTGGATTGCCTTTACAATTTTGGGCAGATGTTGTATATATTTTTGTTTATCTAATAAACATAAGGCCTTCAAGTTCCTTGGATTGTGGTATTCCAGAGGAGGAATGGACAGGTAAAAATGTAAACTACTCTTTTTTAAATCCTTTTGGTTGTGAGGCCTTTGTCCATATTAATAAAGAAAATAGAACAAAGCTAGAGGCAAAATCAAAGAAATGTACCTTTATTGAATATGGTGTTAATGCTTTTGTTTATCGCTTATATGATTATGAAAATAAAAAAATCATTAGGAGCAGAGATATAAAATTCAATGAAAAGGTCTTTTATAAGGATCAATTGCAGCAAAAGAAATAGGAAAAAGAAAACAAAGAATAAACAGTTCTTGATGAGAACACATAAAAAGTAAAGGTGCATGAAAAGAATAATAATAAACAACCACAACAACAACAACCACCACAACAGCAACAAGCACCTCAAACACCTGAAGTGGTGTCAGAAGATTTGCCAGGATAAGTAGACCCCCTGAACGACTCTCTCCTTCATTATATTATGTATTTTTGATTGATTCTGGTGAACCAGAATGTTATGAAGAAGCAATGTAGGTAGAAACCAGGAAGAAGTGGGAGCTAGCCATGAAAGAAGAGATGGACTCCTTGGTACATAACCAAACTTGGGACTTAGTCAGGTTGCCTGCAGGTAAAACAATATTGCAGAATAAATGGGTTTACAAGTTGAAGGAAGAAGAAGGAGGAAAACAGAGGTACAAGGCTATACTTGTCGTAAAGGGGTTTGCACAGAAGAAAGGTATTGAATTTGATGAAATATTTTCTCTTGTTGTTAAAATGACTTCAATTAGAACTATTTTAAGTCTTGTAGCAACAAAAGATTTTCATCTTGAACAGTTAGATGTAAAGACAAATTTTCTCCATGGAGATTTGGAGGAAGAGATCTCTATGCAGCAACCACAAGGATATGAGGTCAAAGGGAAAGAAAAATTAGTGTGCAGGTTGGAGAAGATCTTGTATGGCTTAAAACAAGCTCTGAGGTAGTGGTATCTAAAATTTGACAGGTTTATGTCTGAACAAGGTTATACTAGATGTCACTCTGATCATTGTGTTTATCTAAAAAGGCAAAATGATGATAGCTATATTATATTGTTATTATATGTAGGTGACATGCTTATTTCAGGGTCTAACATGTAGGAAATAAATGTGTTGAAAGGAAAATTGGAAAATTCATTTTGAATGAAGGATTTGGGAACTGCAAAACAGATCCTTGGTATGAGAATAACTGGAGACATGAAAAATCACAAATTAACATTGTCTCATAATGATTAAATACAAAAGGTGTTGGAAACATTTAATATGTAGAATGAAAAACTAGTTAGTACACCTTTGGCTAGCCATTTCAAACTTAGTAAGGAGATGTCCCCAAGGCCCAAGAAGAAATGGAGTATATGTCTAAAGTTCGATATGCATCAACAGTTGGAAGATTAATGTATGCAATGGTCTGCACAAGGCCTGATATTGCACATGCAGTGGGAGTTGTAAGAAGGTACATGAAAAATTCAGGAAAAGAACATTGGATGGTAGTGAAATGGATTCTCAGGTATTTTAGAGGTACCACAAATCAAGAATTATGCTTCGGCAGTTTAAACATTGCTCTATGGGGATATGTTGATGTAGATATGGTAGGTGATAGAGATAACAAGAGGAGCACTACATGTATGTATTTACTGTAGGTGGAACAGTTTTCAGTTGGGTTTCGAAAATGCAAAGTGTTGTTGCACTTTAAACAAAGGAAGCATAATACATTGCTGCTACAGAGGTTAGTAAAGAAATGGTTTGGTTACAAAGGCTTATGGATGAATAGGGTAAGAAGCAGGAGATGGGCAGGATATACAGTGACAACCTGAGTGCCATTCATCTTTCAAAGAACTCAACATTTCATTCCAATACTAAACACATACAACTCAAGTACCATTTCATACGTTCAGTGTTGGAAGATGGATAGTTGAAGCTGGAAAAGATACACACTAGCCAGAATCTTGCTTATATGTTAACAAAATTTGTAACCAAGGAGAAATTAAGGTCCTACTCAGTTTCAATTGGTCTTCAAATATGATGATGAATATGAGAAACAGTTAGGTCCAAAGTGGAGTCATTGTCTAGTAAATGAAGCAACAGTGGAGTTGCTACAATCAATCTCCAAGTGGGATATTGTTGGGTGTGGAGCCTGATTATCATCCTGATTTAGAGTTCCTTGTTTCAACCGGATGTATACCCCAGGAAGACTGTACACGCATCTATGACGGGGGTTCACGGGGGCCCATCCCCCCCGGCTGGGGTTCGGGGGTAGCGTCCTTGAAGCTAAAAATGTATGTAAAATTTCCTTGTAAAATATTGTAATTTCATAGTCAATTTGGGTTGTTCATTAGGCGATGATCTGACGGTAGAATTTATGTTTAATTTAGTTTTTTTTTCCCTAGAAGGAAACCCCTCTGTTGTAAGAGGGAATTGTATTGCGATTGTGTGTTGAGAGTGTATTCTGAGCGAGAAATAGAAAGGGGGAATGTGTGAGAGAGTAGAGGAGATTATAGCAGATATGCTATAGGTTGTGTCTCTTCATTTTGCTGGATAATATAAAGGAAGGACTGGTTGTTTATCTGTGGACGTAGCCCAAGTTTGGTGAACCACATATATTTGTGTCTCTCTTGTTTTATATGTTTTCTCTGTTTGTATTTCTGCATATTTTTATGTGTTCCATTGCTCTGTAATATATAATATTTTAACAGTATATGGCTTGAAACAAGCACCTAGAGCTTGGTATGCTAGAATGGATGCCTATCTTTTAAGAATTAGATTTGTCAAAATCTCTGCAAACCCAAATCTATACATAAAACTAGTAGAGAATGAACCAATTATTATTCTAATATATGTGGATGATTTACTCATTACATGTGTGGACCATATAATTCAAGAATGCAAAAATACGTTGGCAACATAGTTTGAAATGAAAGATCTAGGACTTATGCATTACTATTTAGGCTTGGAAGTTTGGCAGAAACCCGAAGAAATATATCTTGGTCAAGGAAAGAATATCATCAAGATTCTACGAAAGTTTGGTATGATGGATTCCAAGCCAATGACAACTCCAATGATCAAAAATTTAAATAAAATGAAAAGTTCATATTCTAGCCTCGTTGATCCTACATTTTATCTTCAATTGATTGGCTCATTAATGTATTTGGTGAATACTAGACCCGATATATCTTATGAAGTTAATGTTATAAGTCAATTTTAGTTGGAGCCACATCATGATCATTGGATAGTTACCAAGCATATTTTGAGGTATTTTCCTCGGAATATTCATCATTGGCTAAAGTATGATGAAAAGGAGATCAAATCAACATGTTTCACCGATTCAGATTGGGGTGGCAGTGAGAAGGATGGAAGAATCACTACTGGTGGTTGTTTTAGTATGGGATTCGCTATGCTTTATTGGATGAGTCATAAATAAGATTGGATTGCTTTGAGTAGTGTTGAGGTTGAATACATTGTTGCTTGTGAAGTTGGAAAAGAACTGTTTTGGTTAAGGAAAATTCTTTCAGATTTATTTGGAGGGCTCTTGGATCCCACAATTATAAATTGTGATAATAAAAGCAACATTAATTTTTTTGAAGAAATCGTGTTCCATTCTAGAACTAAGCATATCAACAATAAGTATCACTATATTAGAATTTTGGTACAATATGGGGTCGTGAAGCTATAGTATGTGCCAACAGATGAACACATAGTTGTTTTGTTGATGACATATCTTCCCAACAAGAAGTTAGTTTGTTTTAGGAGTATGCTCTGATTGGTGGATATCTCTAATTTGGTTGAGAGGGAGAGATGAGGTACCACAAAACTTCCTATATGATGGTACTTGGGAGGACATCGTGGCTTGGTTAATATTGAGATCTCAGTTGATGTCTAGATCCCAAAGGGAGGGTATCGGTTGGAGCTTCGATTTAATGTTGATACCTATATCCCTATGAGGGTTGGTGTCAGGGCATGGAAGCCTAGATGGTATCTATATCCTATTGGATTGATACCAGTGTTGTAGCCTGATCATACCGACAGTGGAAAATTCCTAGATGACACCTTAGTCCCTATTGTGTGGATACCTTGGCAGTTAGGGTATCCCTAGCATTGCGTATGTTGTAACTCTTCAGTGAACAATGTCAATTTGAGTACACCCTTGTACCTATTAGAATAATTATGAATAACTTCCTAGTTAACTATGGTAGGTCTTCATAATTTCTATCGTAATTTGTCATCATGTATTTATTGTAAAATGGAAAAGAAGAAAATAAAATCATTTTCAAGCATGGGTTTCATGCTCATTTTATTTATTTATTAGGTCAAAGCCTCCATTGTAGGCTTCTATGGTTTCTCTTGAGCCATAAGAGACATTTTCATATTTATTAGACCCTTCTTGGGCTTTTGTATCATGTAAATAAAATTATTTTTGAGTCAAAATAGTCATTTGTCATCTCCTCACCAAGTCGACCTTGCCTTGAAGAATTCAACCTATATTGGGGCTATTCAACTCTCTCCAAGTAGTATAAATAGAAGAAGGGCTCGACCTATTTACCATCCATTCATCCACAAGTTCAATCTATAGTAAACGAGCAAGAAAAAGGAGTGTGAAGTTAAGGAGAAGGAACGAAAAATCAAAGAAAAACCAAATCAAAGTTTTTGGGGCGTATCTCTCTCACATGTGCTTGTTTTCTAGGGTTTCTGGGCAAGTTCTAGGGGTCGAAATTTCTGCAATAACTACAGGTCCAAAATTATGAGTTGCAAGGGGTCAGAATTCTAGATTTGAAGCACTTTTGAAGGAAGTTTCTCTCATTGGCTTTGACAATATCTATCTATTTGGAAGGAGGCTTGACTTGTTGATTGGAGGAGGTCTTTGCCTAGGTTAATAGGTCTTGGGTTTTCTCATTTTGACTTGGTTCGATTATAAAAGAAGAGTTTGACTGGGTATTCCCCTAGAGAGGGTTTTCCCCTGGCTAAGTGCCTACATCTTGTGTCTCTTTTCCTTGTGATCTTTATGCTTTTTGATTTGGAAATTTCTTGATGAGATATAACTTAATAAAGAAATAAAGAAGGAAACACAAATCACAAGTAATTATTAAGAAAAGAGGAATGAAAGCCCTAATAACTACATGCATTGATTTCTTAACACTTTGGACTATGGTTTTAAATATATTTGGTTCTGGTTGAAGTCCAATAGTTACATGAAAGAGGATTACATGTGGTTGGTCGGGAAAGTAGATCAAAAAATTGGTTGTTGGTGCTTTAAATGGTCATCATTAGGCAGATTTTTGGTGCTTGTAAAATTAGTGATTGAAAGTATCACGGTGTATTGGTTAAGCCCGATAAAGGTTCATTCCTTCGTCCTTAATAACATAAGACATTTTATGTTCAAAATTTTATGGGCAGATAGGAAGGAAAAAAGGAAAATCACCTGCCTAACTTGGAGTCCCTTTCCGCAGCTAAATCATAGGTGGATGTGGCATAAAAAATGTTTTTTGGTTTGGTAAAGCCTTGACCTTGAAGTCTCTCTAGAGGGACTTGTTTGGAAAAGGGATTTGGGTCTAACTGCTTATTGATAAGTATATTAAAAAAGTTCCTTTGGTTGATTGGATTTTATCGTCTAGATCCACTTCAATGGACACTAGTTCATTGGTCTCGAGGGGGTTGATGTATTCCTTCCCTTGGCTCTTCAATTGGTTTGTTTGGAATGTAGGAAATGGTTTTCAAGTCAATATTTGTAAATATCCTTTTCTTGGGGGGAAATACTCATCATTTTTGTCTCATTGCTTGATTGCTCACCTCAATGTTAAAGGGCTTTTCCTTCTAGCCCAAGCCAACTTTGTTTTCATTTAATTCCCCCCCAAAGTCAATGGCTAAGCTCTAAAGACCAAGATTTGCAAGGGGCTCATGTTGCTGAATGGGAAAATTTATCGAAATAATTTCTATTAACGGGGTTTTCCTCTCGCAGGAAGAGGATAAGTTGGTTTTGGGCTTGGAATAAGAAATCTGGGGAAGTGGTGGCCTGCTAAGCTTATGAGGCTATCTTGTATTCCATAAGGACCCATAAAAGCAAGTGGTGGACCTCCAAGATATGGAAGTGGAACCTTCCCCTTAAGATTAGGACTTTCTAGTTGGTCCTCGAAAATAAAATTATGAATTGGGAGAATTTTAAAAAAGTGGTTTTAGTGGGCCAAATTATTCTTTTATTTATCTATTTATGGAGGAGAATGTTTATCATTTCTTCCTAAATCATAAGGTGGTGAAGGAATTATGGGATCATGTGTTGTCTGCTTCTAGACTTTCTTCCCTATAAATCTATAATTCGTTTGAGGAGTGCCTTTATTTTTGGGTTTCATAAAAGAAAAATGTCCAAACCCTTCCTATTTTAGTTGCTTGGGGCCTATGTAAGATGCTTAACAAGATAATATTTGAAAATATTTTCCTGAATATGATTCAGGTTAGAGATAAAGTTGTTGGGTTTTTCAAAGAGTTCCCCATCAGTGATAGGACCAAGTCCCCTAGAGTGGCTTCCATCCCTGATCTAAACATTGATATTCTTGTAGCCTTCTTTTATGGGGCTTCTCAAAGCGAAAAATGTGGTGGGGGATTTGTTATTAAAATTTCCAAAAACCACATATTGAGAGCTAGGTTAGGGATTGGGTGGGGGATCAACACTAAAGTAGAGCTCATTTCTTCTTCGGCCCTCCTCACCATTGAAAATGTTGTTGACCTAGGAAGCTTGTAGGTTGGGGGGTATTACAAATGCATCATTGACAGGTTGAAAGGCAAGTCAGATTTATAGATTTTAAATATTTCATACTGGAAGTTAAAAATAAGGGACATTTTCCATTATTTTCAGAACATCTCCTTCTTTCATGTGCACAGGGAATACAATGTGATGGCTGAATCTCTTTCCAAGCAAGGATGATTCTAAAAGCTGATACCATCCAACTTGAGGAGTGGAGGGAAGGTTATCATATATTTGTTGGCAACTACAATCTATTTTGAAGTCTTATATGTTTTCCCCGGGGGTGATTAAATATGTTTTGCCAGTTTTTTTGGGGGAGTTACTTTAATAATCTTTGGATTGTTAATGGATTTCTCAAAGAGGCTTGTGGTTTTTGCAATAGGCATATGAAGGTATCAGTTTTTCCAGTAATATAATTTTATAATGGACTTGAAAGGTCATAAGCATTTTTGTGTAGTCTATAGGCTTCATTTAAGACTAGTCTCTCTCAATGATTTCTTGTGTTCTAGTTCTACTATCTCAGTTTGTTATTAGTTTTTTTTTTAGACCTCTTGTCATTTCTGATAGTATTTTTGTAGCTCGCCTTCCCTATTCATGATCTATTATATATATATATATATATATATATATATATATATATATATATATATATATATATATATGACTGATGTAGTGGACATCCTAATTAGGTTTTTTGAGGATCTTGCATTGTATCTTTGATTCACATATGAATAACAAGGTACATATTTTTTTTCTCATATATATATATATATATATATATATATTTTTTTTTGTTATTAATATTTTTTAAATGATCCTTGTTTGTAACCTTTTGTGGTGGTCGGAATTTGAAATTGACTTTGGAACTTGATCCACAGTTTCCATTTATAGTTGATTTTGACATTTTGAGTCTTCAGTCCGGAACTTAATCCATAATTTCCATTTATAGTCATCATTTCGAGTTCCAGGTCTAAAACTTGATCCACAATTTCCATTATATTCGACGTTTCAATTCATAAACATGACCCATTATTTTAAAAAAATGCTATATACCAACATAGATTTATCTTAAATCCAAGTCTACCAAGCATTGAGAGGGATCAAATCTCTCAAAATGAAAATATCCTTTCGAGTGAAAAAATTAAGAAAAGATTTGCACCTCAAAAGATTTGATTCCTCTTAGCTCTTGGTCGATCCAAAGTTAAGATGGATATGTTGTTAATACATGACTTCTGATGAAGTAGAAAACATGTATCCATAACGCTCCTTCTATCTCTCTATATAATTTTGTTATAAATATGTTTTTAAATGTTATATATATAATGTAGCACACTCACATATATATTTGTTACTAATAATTTTTAAATGTTATATATCAACTCCATATTAAGAATGTAATAAGTTATAGATCTCTCTTACACATGAAAATGAAAATATAAGATTTTTTTAAAAATTAAAACTACTTTGTTTTTCTTTAAATAAGTTGATATAGAATTATGTTATTTATTTATCACCAATAGTTAATTCTCTATGTAATGTTGATATAAAATTATGTTATTTAATATGGATATTAAAATATTTTATTTATGGTTAATAGTAAAATATTTTTTTGTTATTGATATATTTTTGTTTTAAATATTACATGTTATCATGGAATGAATTACACACCAACCTAGATCCAACTTAAATCTGGATCTACCAAGCACTGAGAGGTATCAAATGTTTTTTCACTCTAAAATAGGTTTGCATCAAATATTTTTTCACCCTAAAATAGGTTTGCATTTCAAGAGATTTGACGCCTCTCTGCGCTTGGTATATTTGGAGTTAAGATGGATCTAAGTTGGTTTAATCCCCCCCTTTAAGTAGGCTATATTCCACATGAATACCATGGGTTCTCATACCATGGGTCAATATCATGAAGCTATTTTTGTTTTAACATTTTTTTTTTACGTTATTTTAATTTTAATTTTTATGTAATTTGATCGAGTCAAAATGTTTACAAGATAGGATAGGACAAGATGTTGCAACATCTATTCCATATTGGGCTGGAGACCGCCTCTCAGTGCAATCATGTAATATCAATTACATTATTTTTACATGACATATGTCAACTCCATATTAAGTAGTCGGCGCAATCATGTAATATCAATTACATTGTTTTTACATGACATTTGTCAACTCCATATTAAGTAGTGAAGGCATCACGTACCTCCCTAATAATGAAAAGTAAATTAAATATATCTTAGTTTCAATTAATTTATCTTTATATAAAGTTGATATCAAATTAAGGTTGAAATTAAAGTATTTGTGGTCAAGATTGATTTTTTTTGTTACTACTAATTTTGTTATTTGTTAATGTAAGTACTACTTTATTAATTTTAAATGTAGAATTACGTGATAAAATATCCCTTATATGAGTTGTAGAGCACCTCTCGGCGTAACAAAAAAATATATCTATAAAAAAGTTTAAAATATAAAACATTTAGAATACATTTATCATAACCCTCGATCAAGGTGGTACCCAAGGAGTGCCTAAGGAAGCAATAAATGATTTAAATTAACATGAGAGTAGAATTGACGCGAACTCAAAGTCGCTACCTCAAGTAATCACTTATGGCAACATGATGAAGCTTGCCACCGACTGTACTGACCATGCAAGGTCATTAACCTTGCACTCCCGTTTGCAGTGATAGTCCACTGCTCAATGTATTTGTCTAATAGAATTCATCAGGAGGCTTCTGTTAATATGGAAATAATAATTATTTTGGTTATATTGAGTTGTCATGAGAAATATTGCGGTATCATATCTATGGCAGACTATGATTCACCCGACGTCACATTGCCTCTTTGGTATTGATGTTTCCTAACCTTGCCATCCCTTACTCTGGGTCTCGAAGTCATCTTCACAAGTTTCCTTTCTATCTGATTTTACCAAGACCATTGTATATCTCCATTGATTGGCCTCCCTTGTTGTGATGGAGAGAAAGTACTAAAGGGAGAGTGCTTGAGGATGAGGGGATTCATTTTCAAGAGCGTGAGAAAGCATAAGAACACTCTCACTTCCTCAATTTTTACATGCCTCAAGGTAATATGCTCCACCATATTACTGGTATTCCCCTCAAGTTAAAAAAGGGATGGATCAATATCTGCTTGCTAGCAGTTGAATACATGCATATTTTTACACAAATTTTAGAAGACAAGATTTTAAGCTTTCATTGTGGGCATTCTCCACTTCATCTAGAATTTGGTCCTCCCTCTATTTGGTTAAAGCCTCTGCATCCAATCTTCATACCCCTTCTATAAACAAACATCCCCCTTCTTCGAGCTCCCTTGCTCACTCAACCAGTAATTTAAACTGGATTTTATGTCATTGTGGTCACATCGTGATCACTCCCTTCTATTAGACTTTCCCCTCTCATTACTCTCATCCTCTCTTATGTGTTTCCTTGCATTATTTTTTCTGGCTAGTTCAATTCTATGTCCTGAAAACACGCAAGATCTCGGTGAGGCTCCTCTTCTCGAGTTGAGGGGGGCACTCGTAGAGACTCTAAACTCATAATGTTGCACGAAGGTATTGCTCATACACCCCAAATCCATTCCAACAAGAAATTGTTCAGGATGATGACAAAGTAAGAGCTTATCGTGATGAGTAAATTCATGAATAGGTTCTAGCATCCATGGAAGACTGGGTGCTTAACTCGGGCCACACCCGGGGGCACAAGAACCAATATATTTTTACAATTGAGATATTGGAACATGATGTCCCTGTTAAGAAAAGGTTTGTTGGAACACAATAAGGCACACAAGGAGATCTTGATGCAAATAGATGAATTTCAAATGGAGCACAAAGATCTTAGCTTGGAGCTTATGGATATCTCTACGTAGCTGGCTAGGATTGAGGCACTACTACTAAAGGGAAAAGGCCCTACATCATTGGGGACCCCTACCAACCCCCTTGATATTTCTATGTCCCCATAGAGCCATGCATGCTCTTGTTGCTGAAAATTTTGATCTACTATGTTTATGTATAAGAACTTTGTTATGCTAGACAGATAGAGATTAGTTGGGTTCAACAAGAATCTATTCACTATGGTTTTGATTAAACCTCGTTATAATTGGCATGTTTTATGTATAAGGTTTTAGACAAAATCATTATTCTTCAAACATTGGTATGGTTTCCCGAATGGCAAAGCAACACTAAATAATTAGACTCTTAATGAATAAAAAATTTTAATTAAAAAAAAACAACCAACTTTATTGTGACATTAAATTCATATATATATATATAGACACACACACACTCTTTCACCAAACACGCTGATAATAAATATCAAAATTAAATAATTTAATTTTGAAATTGGATTTGATGAATCTTTTCACAACTGTAATAATAGTGACAACTTTAATTAAATAACTTTGATTGTAACCTAATTCAAGCTTCCGTGAGCCATATCTTAATTGTTCATAAATCCTCTAGAGATAATCACATTAGAGAAAGTTTTGTCAACACATTTCGAATCATCCAGTTTGGTTCATCGTCAAGACAAGATGGATAACATCGTCAGGACAAGATGGAGAATCAAATATGGGCATCAGATTAAATAAGTAGGGTGATGTAGAGAAAATTACTACTAACGACTAAAATCTAATGGCTAAGGGTCAAACAACTACTGTTCAAAACTAAAAAAAGCCAAAGGAATCAATTAAGGTCATATAAAAATGGGACTAAATCAAAGGAAATGGCCAAAAAAATAAAAAGAAAAAAGCGACTGACCCAAAACATATAATTTTTGTAATTTAAAGTAATTTAATTTAATTAATACATTAAAAAAATAATTTATATATTTAAATACAAAAGAAAATAAATTAAGAAAATTTTTCTTATATATAAACCTTTTTCATTAAAATAAAATGACCAAAATCAAACCGACCCATTAAAAAAAATAATAAATAATAAATAAAATAGATAAATAAATAAATATATAATATTAATAAATCAAATAAATAAATAAATAAATAAAAATTTTAGAAATAAAGGGGAAGGACCCAACAATTACCAATCGACCAACCATTGTCCATGTTTAGATTACTATGCTTCCTTTATATCTCAATGACCTCCCTAAACTTATGATGAAAGAAATGATCCACTCTTGCAATGACATGGGATTTTTCAATGTAGATGTGATTTTTTATCTTCTCGGCATGTTCTTCCAAGGCTGAGGAGCGAGTCCTCCCAAGTTTTATGTGAACGGTGTGCTCATGAATCCTTTGATTTATCGAGCAACCAATTTCACCAATGTAGAGTGTCCTACAAGAACATGGAATTTCACACACACCTTTCATATTCTTAAGGTCCACAGGGTCTTTAATAGACCTTAGGGAGCTACGAATGGTGTTAAGGAGCCGAAAAGTAGAGGGAACCTTATGCTTTCTCAGTATCCTAGAAATCTTGTCTGTCATCCCCTGGATAAAAGGAAGATGGACCCCTGAACTTAGATCTTTGGGTTCTTTCTTAATGGAAGGATCTTTGCTAGCTCAAAGGAAATATTTGAGACCCTGTGCCTATTGTATCCATTATTATAGAAAGCATTGAGGAGATGGTAATTTTCATAAAAAATGTGGTTTCTATTGTATCCATTATTATAAAAAACATTAAGGAGATGGGCTTTTTCATGGGTAAGGTGGTTTTCATTTGAAACTCTTAACACACGAGTAGCTAAGGTGTTGAGGACACCTAACTTTTGAGCAGGGAAATGATGGGACTTGGCATGAAGATATTGCTTTGTATGAGTTTTCTTCTGAAAAGCTTGGTGGGAGAAAGAACCATCATCCTTTCTAGAAATAAGAACATCAAGGAACGGAAGGCAACCATTGACTTCACATTCCATAGTAAATGTTATGGAGCTATAATGATTGTTAAGATGTTGGAAAAATAGATCCAACTTCTCCCTTACATGAGGCCATGTTACACAAGTTTTATCTACAAATATTTTCTAACGCTTTGGTTTGAAAGGAGCAGAGACCAAAGCCCTAGATTCAAAGTCTTCCATGAAAAAATTAGCTACTACAGGAGAAAGGGGGGAACCCATGGAAACACCACAAGTTTTTTCGTAAAATTCCCCTTCAAAACTGAAGAAAGTAGAGGTAAGACAAATTCCAACCAATTTTTCTCTATCAGGATCAGTGATTTGATTGATGAATTCAATGGCCTTGTTAATAGGGATATTTGTGAAAAGGAATACCACGTCGAAACTAATAGGGATATATGTAGGTTCCAACTTTATACCCTTCAACTCATTGATAAAGGACGAAGATTCTTTAACAAAGGTCTCAGTAAGGCCAACGAGGGGTTTAATCTTTTTTGTTAAATACTTCGTAAGAAGATAGTTGGGAAACCTATCTTCTTGTGAAGTATTTAACACAAAAGCTTAAACCCCTTGTTGGCCTTACTAAGTCATTTGTTAAAGACTCTTCGTCCTTTGTCAATGAGTTAAAGGGTATCAAAATTGGATCTGGGAGATATTCTTGTTAGTTTCAACGCGGTTTCCCTTTACACAAATATCCCTATTAATAAGGCCATTGAAGTCATTAATCATATCATTGATCCTAATACAACAAAAGTGGTTGGAATTTTTCTGACCTCTACTTTCTTCAATTTTGAAGGGGAATTTTACGAACAAACTTGTGGTGTTTCCATGGGTTCCCCCTTTTCTCCGGTAGTAGCTAATCTAGTCATGGAAGACTTTGAATCTAGGGCTTTGGATTCTGATCCTTTCAAACCAAAGCACTGGAAAATATTTGTGGAAGACACTTGTGTAATCTGGCCTCATGGAAGGGAGAAGTGGGATCTATTTTTCCAACATCTTAACAATCAGTCTAAATCCATAAAGTTTACTATGGAATGCAAAGTCAATGACTGCCTTTTGTTCCTTGATGTTCTTATTTCTAGAAAGGATGATGGTTCTTTCCCCACCAAGTTTTTCAGAAGAAAACTCATACAGATCAGTATCTTCATGCTAAGTCCCATCATTTCCCTGCTCAAAATTTGAGTGTTCTCAACACCTTAGCTATTCGTGCGTTAAGATTTTTAGTTGAAAACCACCTTTCCGATGAAAAAACTCATCTCCTTAATGTTTTATATAATAATGGATAAATTAGGCACCAAGGTCTCAAAGCTTTCCATAGAGCTAGAAAAGTTCCTTCCATTAAGAAAGAACCTAAAGATCAAAGTTCAGGGGTTTGTCTTCCTTTTATCCAGGGGATGACAAACAATATTGCTAGGATCCTAAGAAAGCCTAAGGTTCCCTATAATTTTAGGCCCCTTAACACCATTCGCATCTCCCTAAGGTATGTTAAATACCCAGTGGACCCTAAGAATATGAAAGGCGTGTATGAAATTCCATGTACTTGTGGGACACCCTACATTGGTGAAACTGGTTGCTCGATAAATCAAAGGATTCATGAGCATGATGCTGACATAAAACTTGGGTGCACCCACTCCTCAGCCTTGGTAGAACATGCGAAGAAGATAAAACATCACATATGCATTGAAAAAGCCCAGGTCATTGCAAGAGTGGATCATTTCTTTCATTGGAAGTTTAGGAGGCCATTGAGATAGAAATGAAGCCTAGTAATATAAACAAGGACAATGGTTGGTGGATTAGTAATTGTTGGGTCCTTGCCCTTTCTTTTTAATTAATTAATTAATTAATTTGATTTTTTATATGTTTTAATATTATTTATTTATTTTTTATTCTTTAAAAATGGGGTTGGTTGATTTTAGTCATTTTATTTTAATGAAAAAGTTTTATATATAAGAAAAAATACCCGAATTTATTTTATTTTGTATTTAAATATGTAATTTTAATTTATTAATGTATTAATTAAATTAAATTATAAAAATGATATATTTTGGGTCAATCGCTTTTTTATTTTTATTTTTTGGTCTTTTTAATTTTGACCAATAGTTGTTTGACCCTTACCTGTTAGATTCTTGCCGTTAGTAGTAATTTTCTCTACATGACCCCACTTATTTTATCTATGCCTAGATCTAATTCTCCATCTTGTCTCGACAATGAACCAAACTGGATGGTTTGAAACGCATAGGCAAACATTTCTTTAATGTGATTATCTCCAAAAAATTTATGAGCAACTTTAATTGTGAAATCAAAATTAATAGCTTCCTTATCTTAACGAAATAATTTTTTTTTGAAATTAAATGTTTTGAATTTTTATATGATTTTATTATAAATTATTTTCATAACCATGTCCATAATAAAGATTGAAGTTAGTAATTTCAATTTTAAAATCAAATTTTATGAAATATTTTTACCACCACGTTTAAGAGTAAAGGTAAAAAAATAAAGTTTTTTAATTTTGACTTTGAAATCAAACTTTATAAGTACTTATGTTAACATTTAATAATTTTAATTTTAAAATAATAAATTTTAATTTTAGAAATTTTATATGATTTTTTATTTAAATCTTATAAAAAAAATTCACAACCATGTGAACCCAGATATTGATTTTCAAATCAATTTTTCTAGGACATTTTCATAATCAAGTTAATACCAAAAAGTGAATTTAGTAGTTTTTATTTTAAAATCAAACTTTATAAATTTTGGGTGCAACCATGTTAATACTTAATAATTTTGATTTTGAAATCAAATTTTATAGATTATTTCTACATCATATAAACAACAAAAATGTTCACATTTAATTATTTTGATTTTGAATTCTCAAATCTAGGCGTTCCTTTGATTAGTGTGCTTTATCAAACATTGTTAGATAAAAATAATGCCCACAATCAATTCTGAGTCGGAGTGGAAGTCATGCACCACGGAGCTCATTCAAGGGGGCTCTATTTTGGTTATTTCAATTTGTCTAGAACATTCTCTCTGAATCCAGTTCACAATCAACCTTACATCGGCTCTCATGCTTCAGATTGGGTTTATGCTTCAATCCCTTCGTCCCCTCCTTCATTCCATCCTACGAGCGACAAGATTTTAAAGGAGGGGATTTGTATTTGTAGTCATTTTTTTTTTAATTCATCGCTTTAGGTTCCATAGCTCCATACAGGCATATATTGTTAGAGAATGAGGAAGAGCTAGACTTGGAGGCATTGGACGAGGGAATCCACCCCTCCCTCCTTGGCATGGTCAAGATGAAAAGTTTTTCAACCAAGACATACCATCCCACATCCATCGCTTGGTTGTTGCAATGGAGGCGGACGAGTGAAGGTGCTTGGGTGACTGACTCTTGGAAGTAAGGAACTTATTAGTGCACCACCTACGGACCACTGAAGAATCCAGAGGCATAACATAACAAAGAATGGCATAAGTTGGCATCCAATTCAACAACACACATCTTGTGCTACACAATCTCTCTAGGGCTATTGGTATTAAGTTCCCTCCCATCCCCCTAACTCTTGAAACCACCATCTCTAAGGAAAGCTATGTAGATTTGGATTCCTCACACCATCTTGGCTCACCTCCTCACTGTGGTCCTCCAGCGACGGTAGTAAATGACAATGGTCTTGAGGTTTGCGGCTCCCCATCAAGCAAGAAACTTGAAACAAAAGTAGATAGTCAGATGAAGCCTCCCACCAGCATTTGCCAGGTCTCTAAAGGAAAATTCTTGCAGCAAGGCACAAGTTGTTACAATTGTGTGATCGAATAGGAGTGTCCTCCCTGGCTGTTAAAAGGATACGGTGATCCTTTTGCATACCTGGAAATGTTGGAGGAAGAGAAGGCTAAAGCAAAGCAAAGCCAACCTCAAGCAGATTCAAAGCCAAGAAAACAACATGACCAAATTCCTCATTAGGCATCATTTGATCCTGTCATTCTTCAGTTTATACAATTATTGCAGTTTTTATAATCATAATAAATAAAAACATTTTTGCATGGCTTTTGTCCATTTTGTAAACCCTATGTTCATTTTTCCATGGTCTATGTTTCAAGCTATCTTCTGCATTTTCTAAAGGACCATCTGATTTCCGCTTCACAGATAAACGATCTCTCTCTAGCTCTTCTAAGACCAAATTTAACACTTTCCAAACATATCTTCATTTGAACATTGACCTTTACAACTCACCTCAACATGTACTCCATATAAAATATTTTTGGTAATGTAAAGTTCTCGACTTGCTTTAAAAAATAAGTTTAACGTGAACATTGACCTTTACAACTCACCTCAACATGTACTCCATATAAAATATTTGTGGTAATGTAAAGTTCTCGACTTGCTTTAAAAAATAAGTTTAACGTCAAATCTTATAGATTCTTCCAAAACCATATAAACCATCAAAATTGAAATTGAATCATTTTGATGTTATTATAATGGACTAATATGTCATTAAATATGTTAGAATGCATATTTATATACTAAATATATTAAGATAAATGAGATGGTTTAAGTAGGATAGATGTAGATTTAGAATGAGACGTTTCAAGAGGGATAAATGTTCGAGTTAATTATATTGAACGTGTCGTTTAATGAAAAATATTAATCGAAAGAACATGGAGAATTTAAAGCATTTTTGTTGTGAGGGGGTTATTTATTTTGTTCATTTGACAATAGAGTCATTTTTATATTGATTTTCCATTTAGGTCAATTTTTACTGGTTATAAATACTTTTGAAAAACTATTTTAAAGGCAACAAACATACGTAGGGACGTGGGATTATTTCATTAACATTAACATTAGCTAGGGTAACCCTCCCAATTATGGGTAAGGAGAACCCTCTTCACTTATAATTATCACTGCATTAGGTTCAAAGTGAGGTGTAAGGGTTTTTCAAATAGTTTTGTCAAACTTCTAACTTTAAAAGTGTTGTTATCCTTGGCTTCAGAGAAAGGGGTTTAAAAGATGCATATTTTTGGTGATTTTCATGTTAGAAACTAGATGTGTGGAAAATATAAGATGAAAAACATGTTTTTAAGCTCAATTGTCAAGGGGATTTAAAGAATGAAATATGTTATTAACTTCATTCTATTCTAACATATATACAAATAATTTAACATGGAGGTTGATTCCATATCAAAAGGACTATGCATGGAAGTTGAAGCAATAAATACGGCAGGAAAGCAAAGGTGATATTGTTTAGAAAATTTTAAAAATTAACATGGAGGTTGATTCCATATCAAAAGGATTATACATGAAAGTTGAATCAATGAATATTGTAGGAAAGCAAAGGTGGCATTGTTTAGGATTTTTTTTTTTTTTTAATGTCACTCCTCAATATTGGGTTTATATTGTGGTTTTAGCTGTTTATTTTCCTTGTAAAGTTGTGGTTCCAGAGCGTTGAGTCATTAAGCTTGGTTATATTTAGTTGTTTCTTATTTCCTCCTTTTTGAAAATCATACAATTTGTAGAAGGGATTGTATTCTCAATATGTAAGAATGTATTTTGATTCCACTTCCAGATGAACATTGAAATGGTTGAAGTATATGATGAATATTTTGTGTTGATAGGAGGTTGGATTAGAGATCATTATGGTCACCTAAGGCAATTGCAATTTTTTGGGATCTATGATTTAAATACTACAAAATCACGTGCATATAAAAATGTAAATTTCCTTTCTTTCATAAATAGAATTTACAGTTATTAAGATTTTATTTAGTTTTTTACTTTCTATTTTTTTCCTTGAGGAAAAATGTGAGAGATGTTTATTAGTCTAAATATATTTTGTTTTATATGTATACCATTTTATTAATTGCATTCAAAAATCATAAAATACAACCTATGGTTATTTTAACAATTTGAATAGTGTTTTGGCCATGTTTCCACTATCCCATCATTCAATACATAGGTGAGAATGAGATTGTTGGTAATTTTCCAACCCCATTCAACAATTAAATCATGAATATAAAACATGTCACAAATGAAATTTCAAACCATTTGGGGAGGATAACAACTTTTCCACTATACCACTCAAGCTAGACCTAATTGACCCACCATCTGAATAGTTAATTAAATGCCTGTGAGAAAGATATTTATATTCTAAATATATTTGTGTTTATTTATGATGTTTTTACAACTTAATCCTTGCAAATGATGTATGTCCTCTAGAGGTAATATAATTATATTTCCATTTTCCATGATATATTTTCCCCTAGTCTTACTTATTCACCCCTTCCCATCTTCTAAGCTAAATTGTTTCCAATACTAGGGAATGTAAATACCATAGCCTTCTACTGATTTGACACATTCTTAAAGTTATTTCTTGGATTTATAATACAATCCATAGATGTAATGGTAATATCAAATTTTGTTCTAAATTTTTTGATACATATTAGATCATTGTGTTGTTTTTAGTCTATTTCAATACTTTCAAAGTGGAAAATAATTGGGACTCAAATTTTGTGAGTCTAAAAAACTTCTAGGGCCATTTTGAGGCATTAAACAATGTTTCTTGGGGTATAAATGTGTGTGTGTAAGCATGGACCCTGTCATTTTATCCTACACTCAAAAACCATTCCAAAATTGTAAGAATCACATTAATTAGAGTTCATATGAAAGTTTATGCCTCTCGCATGTTGATCTATTGTGAATGACCACCATGACGCGAGAGGATGCCACATAAACTCCCTTACTTATCATGCAAAAGGGGCTAGCCACAGGAGGATTATGAAGAACACTCTAGAAGGTTCTAAGTTGTAACTCTAGTTAAGAGTTAGATTCAAAATTAACCACTAGTTGGCTATTGGGTTATTTTATAACTCGACCACTAGGAGGAAAA
This sequence comes from Pinus albicaulis, assembly GCA_034641835.2. Classification (NCBI taxonomy): domain Eukaryota; kingdom Viridiplantae; phylum Streptophyta; class Pinopsida; order Pinales; family Pinaceae; genus Pinus; species Pinus albicaulis. The sequence goes on from CM076582.1 coordinate 273,035,321, forward strand.
GAGGTTCCATTCTATTTTATTGTATCTTGTTCCATAATAGAGCAAAACAATTGTGAGTAGAAGTGAGAGATCATAACATAGAAAGTGTTATATAGAAACCTTATAAGGCCTCAAGTCTCAAGTGATTCCATAGAGAGCACCTTCTCCTTTGTACTTGCATTATTTCCATTCTAGACAAAAGAGAGCCAAGTAGCCTCACGTTCTAGTTGGGTTTTCTCTCGTAAGAGTTCTCCAGAGCATATCTTTGTGTTCATTGTGGTTGGTATGTGATTGTATTTTGTTATTCTTTATTTTTTGCATTTTATCTATTTCATGCATAAATAACAAATCAATAATTAACAAATGTCGAACTAAAGGAATTTAACCCTCACAGTATAGTTAGTTTATTTTTATAAAATATATTGTGATTATCTAGTGGAAGATCCACAGTGGTTTACAAATCAAATTTCTTCCATAAGTTATCTTTTGTTAATAAATTTCCCAAACTCTATGTTACAAGAGATTTTCCAAAAAGATTAATGTGCTTTATACCCCATCCTCCATTATCCTTTGGCTTAGCAATATTTAGTCATCTAATCGTATGAATCCCATGAGTATCTTGCTTGCCTCCCTATAGGAAATTGAAACACACTTTTCTAGATATTTCCATGGCTGCTTTTGGAATGAAGGTGAGTTAATGCTAGTATATAAGAATTGTTTCTAGTAAAAACTTAACTAATGTAAGTCCTATAGCCCTTGTAAGGCATATGTTACAAAAATGAAATATTATGCCTTATATCCTTTCAATAAGCTAGCTTTAATGTTGTTAACCATAGTTACCAAGCTTTAGGATGAATACCAAGTACTTAAGTGCTACCTAAAAATCTAGTATTCTATAGGGAAACCAAATGACTAATATTTGTGCTACTTCCTCTCTCAATCCATAGAAAATAAAAGAATTTTTATGCATTGATCTCCATCCTAGTGGCCATACAAAAAAAAACAGTATCTCACAAGTCTTCCTAGCCTCCCATTTAATTTCTTTTAAGAATTGAAAAAAAATGATCTAGAAAAGGAAGACGGGTTAAAAAAATAGTTCCTGTCTTGATACATTGTAAGTTCCCTCTTCTGTTTGCTTCCATGAAAATCCTACTATGTCCTTATTCTACTAGGAGAAAAAACAAGGGAGAAAGAGGAAATCCTTACCTTCGACCTCTAATGATCTAGGATGATCTATAAAATCCAAAAAATAAAAATCCTTGGATCGTAGCAAAACCAGAACCAGATCAAAGAGCTCATCACAAGCTTTCCAACGACGTAGATAACGTCTCAATACGACTTCATTTGCAGAATTTATGCTCAGTCAAAGTTTTTGTCAAACTAGACAAAAATGATAGCTTTAACATAGCGCTAAATAAATTTGGAACAACGTCGAACTTGGCGGCTTGACCAAATTTGGAGACAGGGGGATAAAGATGGCAGACCTATAGATAAAAGTAGCGGCACCACTAATGTTAGTGACACCACCAAAATTGGCAGCATTTCACTAAATTTTGTGGTATTGATGTGGACCAACCAGAGGTCGTCATGTGGCCAAATCACTAGGTGCCACGTGGTACCCCGCAGTTTTCCACTTGGGCCCAGCCAACCACAACTGGTGGTAGACCAAATTTGGTCAACATATGATTTAACGATGAATGGGTTATATGTTTCATATAAAACAAATATAGTTGGGCCATGGGGTTTGAACCCGTGACCAGTCGGCCCAATCAAACGCCTAAAGATAGCACATATAACCAATGGGCCAACAACATATTCCTTAAATCATCGTTGGTCCACACATACCTAAACTTCATTAATTTGTCATTCGACGACAATGAAGGGTGGAGACAGAACAACGCGAGAGTGAACATCAAAGAGGCACGGAACTAGGATAGAGGGCCATGGAACCTCACACAATGGAACCATGAGGGAACAGTTCCAGGAGGAATATTATAGTATATTCTGATACAAAATCTACGAGGAATCTAAAATATTCCCTGGTGGGCCAGAGTTGTAGGTGACAAAATATAGTCGAGTTTATACTCATTTTAACCAAAATATCGCAAGGATCACAATGGTGTAGTATATCTTTGCATTTGGACAACGAATTTCAGGGGTCAAGGCCGAAACTTGCATTCTTCATTAATTTCTTGGTACAAAGTTCGAGACAACAATGCATCTTTCATAAGTGGGTCATGTTTAATAGAAAAAGTCTTAGGAGGACGAGATGGACCTATTGGTGTTGTAATTATTGTGTTTTGAGCAGTCAAATTTCAAGTCACTCCCAGGATTTGGAGGTATAATGATGTATTTTTCCATGTACTTGCCTTTCTTTTTTATGAGATGAATGAAGCAGCCTCCCCAATATTGAAGTAGGTTCTAGAGATGTAGTCCACAATGGAAAAACTCTTTTATCGAATCATTGTGTGCATTATCTTTATGGTCTCCTTTATGTTTCTTCTTCTTTAAGTAATTGCACATATGATTTTTACATGCTCTTTCATGCAATTATACTAACATCAACCAAAGAAAAGATCTTGGATAATACTGGTAAAAGAAGAATATTGGATTCCCGGATGCAGATGATTAATGTTGGTACTTTGGAGACGGGCTGCTGGGTTGGCAAGTGGCATGGCCACATGGCCACCCACAAGCCCCAATGATGAGCATTAAATTTCTCTATCCGTCACCCCATTCACCATTTAATTCTCTGCAGAAGTCGAGGATGCCATCGTTTCAAAATGGAAACCATTCCTCCTCCGCCTGGTTATGTTTTTCATCCGCCTGGTCGCGTACCTCCCCTGCAGTCGCGGATCCGAGCTCCCGCACGCCAAAAGGAAGATGCTGTAGCCTTCTCTGTTGTATAGAGATTCTCCCTGGCCGCCACTATTCGTAGAGCATCCTCTGTCATTTGAATTTCTCCCCGGAAAATTGCTTCACCTCCACCACTGTGCATCCAGCTCTATGGCGCCACCACCCTGCTTCTTCTTCGGTCCAGAGCTCCCACCACCCTCACTGCGCCACCATGCCTCATCTCCGGCATCGTATGCGCTATAGGCGTGGCAGCAGCAGAGGGCGGGCCGCTCGTTCGTCGCCCTCTTCCCATTCCGACACTTCGCCTTCCTCCTTAGAGCACTTCCATGGTCGGTATCCTGCTACCCGCAGTGGGTGTGGCCGCTCTGTTGGTCAGTCTTGCTCCTCTGCTCAGCCCTTTGATGCCGCAACCACTCCTCTGCCTCTACCCTATCTAGACTCCATAGCCACCCCGCAGTCCACCCACTCAGCTCAATTCCACTTCCACTGCTCCATGGACCGCCCCCGTGTCATCACCACCATTACAGTCTCCTTTAAGGAGGAGTCCGTCGAGGTTTCTAGCTTCCGCCCGCCCAAAATGCAGAAACTCCCTCATCGTGACACCTCCTCTGCAGACGTTAAGGGTGACCCTGGTTCTGGCGGCCACAACACGCGCTCGAAAAAAAATAGTAGCTCTGGAAGTAGCAGGGATGATAGGAAGCATGGAAAATAGGCTCCGGGCAAAGCTAGAAAGACCAAGGAGCCCCGGCATGTAGCACCCACCACGCAGGACATGCAGGCCAATGACACCGACGAATACAGGTGTCTCATTGTAGAAGAGACTCCTCCTACTCCTCATGACACCTAGGCTCTCAGGTTTTCTTTGGTTTATAGTTTTTAGTGTTAAGGTCCTTGGTCACAAGGTTTTGTTAATTTCTGGTATCTATGTTTGGCACAATATGCAAACAATTAATAGTTCCATCTGTATAACACTGGTTTCCTCTCACGAGGCAGCGAATCATACTCTTATTGGACTGGTTTCCCCTGCGAGGGCAGTCCCATTTTTGCTGTTTTTTGTGAACTATGCCTTTGAATCAGGCTAGAGCTGCAAAGGCCTGTGCCTCCATATACACTATGTTACACTAGTAGAAATTAATCTTACTTAGAAAAAAAAAAGAGAGTATTGGATCAAGCGATCCATATTATATCATTATATTGTTTTTCATCTCTCTCGATGCATTCAGAGTGAAAAAAGTGGAGGAATTGGCTCGCGAGAATGATTTTACCAGCAGGATCTAGTTTGGAAAAATGGGGTCTAAAACATTTTGGGAGTGTTTTGAGGCATCAATGACGTTTTTGGGGGGGAAAAATTTGTTTCTTTATCACTACAAATTTTCATGTTATTCTACACATAGAGATATTTCCAACAATGCAAGAATTGTTTCAATCAAAGTCCGTATGCGAAAGTTATGCCACTCAGAAGTTGACCTTCTTATTTTCACACCCATAATTCGGGAGGATGTCGTGTCAGCCCCCATTATTCATGGAAAATGGGCTAGCAACGTGATTATGATGTAAAATACTCTATAAGTGTCTATATTGTAACTTTTTTTAAAGAGTTGAGGTAGTTAAACTTAACTACTTGTAGGTTATCGGGTTGTGTTATAACCAGGCCACTAGGAGGAAGAGGCATTCCATTCCTTCGAGTGAATTTGTTCCATATCTAAGGAAAAATAGCCAAGAGGGATAGGAGGTAGAGAAAAAAGAGAGGATTTGTGCATTGTAGCAACCCACAGGCCACAAACCATATTTATTTGTACTTGCAACTATATTTCCAGACAAAGAAAGAGAGTGGAGGGACCTCACCTTCTAGCTGGGTTTCTCCTGAAAGGGTTTCCCGGATAATATATTGTGCTTTATGTGTGAGTGAGATTTTATTTTTCCATTCTCAATTTTATGCATAATTTTCATTTTCATACATGCACTATTCATAATAAAATCTACATATTTATAAATATAAGAAAATTGTAACAATGAAAGATTTCAGATTTTAAAGGTAATATTATCAAATATGTTGTGAAAAACTACCAGTGGAATATCCACGTCAGTCTATGGATCATCAATTTTTGTATCAGAATGGTCTTCTTGATGACGTGAATTACAAGTGTGAATGATAACCAAAGATTTTATGTGCAACTTGAAGAAGGAAAATGGAGAAGGACAAAGCTTTCCATTAAGCTTTCTACAACATGGTAAACAAGGAAGACAAATTATTTGCAGATTATGAGAAGAAACTGTTGAAGAAGGAAAAGAAGAACAAAGATAAAGTAGTGGATGATGCTTCAATGAATCGGGGATTTAGAGGAGACCCTCTTGAACCTCTATCTCCATATTCTAGTGATTTTTCTTCTTCTTCATCTTCTTCTCATCATTCAAATCATCATCACTAGAGCATTCAAGCAGACAATGTTTAATTGATGAGACTGCTACAAGAAGTAGAAGAGGGAAATAAAATATTGCAAATTAAACTACAAGCTACAGAAGAGGCCTTGGAAAAGTTGAAGTGCAGTGAAGGCTTAGTGAAGCCATCATCACCAGCTTCAGAATTGGAAATTAAGGTAAACCGTGTCAGTGATTCTTCAGTTTCATGTTCTCATTATGATGATGAATTTGGCGCATTTGAAGGACACTCAAAAGCCACAAAAGGAAGGGAGTCTACATCAATTCAAGTTAAGTCTACATCACACCATTCCAACCTTCTACTTCCGGCTGTCTTGCAATAGCTTCTACAGCCTGGCCCGCAGCAGTGCCCTGGCCAACACCAGGGCCAATGGAAGCAAGCCCTATAGATAATCCAACGGCAATAACGGAAGCAACAGAAATTAAGGGATCCATGGTAATATCCTCTTACTAAGGTCAGGAAATAGCGCAATCGTGATTTTAGGTAATCTCCAAATGGAGGTGAGAAATTTAGAGGAAGAACTAAGTCAAGTTTGCCTCACCAAAGTCGCACCAAAGACAACCATTCAAGGAAGGTTATGGAAACCATGAAGAAGCCAAGACATGAAGACCCTTTTCGACATTAGGAGAAAAATAAGGTCAGGAAAGTATGGAGGAAGAAAAACCATTGCAACAAGGGTGGACATCAAAGATCCATGTGTTTGAATCTCCATCCATAACTATTCCCATAGAAGGACTAGGAGCATAGGAAAGCACCTGTGAAGGAACTGACCAATGAAGCACTTCAACAAGGACGCTGTCTACAGGAAGAAAGCCCATTAGCCTGGTTAGGTTAGAGATGAGTATCCTTTTTAAGTAGTTTAGTATGGCCACCATTGTAAATCACATGTTGCGATAATGTTTGTAAAAGTGATGAGGTGTATAAAATCACTTGTATATGCAACATAGTGATGTTTTGACCTTTAGTTGAATAGCATGGGGTATGGTTTCTATTATAAAACTTGACCATGAGTGTTCTATAAACTCTTGGAAAGTATGGTATTTTTTGGAATCTTGCAAGTTGGACATGTATTGGAAACTACAAATTTGCATCTGGATACATGTGTTAGCTTCATCATTCCTAGTTTCGAAGTACAAAGGTGAAAGAAAGGAAAGGTGGCTTGTTAGATACATTTGATATGCAGATCAATATTGTAGTATTTTTTATAATTTTGGAGGACCAAAATTTCTTCATTATTGAGGAACGATCCAAGAGGATCCCTAAAAGCCCAAAAATCAAAGTCTTTGGATCATAGCAAAACTAGGATCGGATCAAAGAGCTTGTCACAAACTTTCCAACAATGTAGACGATGCCTCAATCCGAATTCGTATGCAGAAGTTATGCTAAGTCAAAGTTATGGTGAGGCTGGACAAGAATGATATATTTAGCAAAGCACCAGATAAGTTTGGAGAAGTGCCAAAGTTGGCAGTCTAGCCAAATTTGGATACAGGGGCTAAAGATGGTAAACCTATAGACAAAAATAGCGGCACCACTAATGTTAGCGACACCGCCAAAATTGGCGGCATTGACGTGCAACAGCTAGAGGTCACCACATGGCCCAATCTCCAGGCAACACGTGGCACCCTGTGGTTGGCCACTTGGGTGTAACCAACCACAACTAGTGGCAAACAAAATTTGGTCAACATATGATTTAACGATGGATGGGTTATATGTTTCATATAAAACAAATATAGTTCGGCGTAGGGTTTGAACCTGCGACCCACTGAACTAACCAAATGCCTAAACATAGCATGCATAATCAATGGGCTAATGACCCATTCCTTGAATCGTTCGTCGCTCTACACATACTTAAACTTCATTCATTTTCCATTCAACGGGCAATGAAGGGAGGAGACATAACATTGTGGATGTGGAACGTCGAAGGGGCACAGAACCAAGATGAAGGGCTATGGAACCTCACATGGTGGAACAAGAAGGGCATAGTTCTAGGAGGAATATTCCTTTGGATATTCCAATATATTCTAATGCAGACTCTATGAGGAATCTAAAAGATTCCCTGAGGGGGAAGAGTTGCAGGTGAAAAAATATAGTTAACTTTATACTCATTTTAACCAGAATTTTGCGAGGATCACAATGGTGCAGTGTGTTTTTGCATTTGAGAATCATATTTTAGAGGTCAAGGCAGAAACCCACGTTTTTCATTAATTACTTAGTATGAAGTTCGAGACAACAATGCATATTTTAGAATTGGGTCATGTTTACAGTTAAAAGTCTCAGGAGGAGGAGAGGGAACTGCAGGTGCTATGATTGATATGTTTTGAACAGTAAAATTTCAAGTCACTCCCAAGATTGGTCTAGGTATAATGTTGTAAATTTCCATGTACTTGTCTTTCTTTTTGTGAGATGAATAAAGCGGCCTCCCTACTATTGAAGCAGGGCACAAAGATGTAGTCCACAGTGGATGAAATATGTTATCAAATTTTTATGTGCATTATCTTTATGGTCTCCTTTATGTTGCTTCTTTTCTAAGTATTTGAACATATGGTTTTTGCATGATCTTTCATGCAACTATGCTAACATCAACCAAAGAAAAGATCTTGGATAATGTTGGTAAAAGAGGAATACCCAATCATCTAATTGGCTTAAAAATGGATAAGGTTACCCCATTTATCATTCACATATAAGACAATTCCCATAATCCAATTAGCAATAAGGATATTGCACCCTATATGGATTAGGATTAATCTTAAGTGTAACCAATTTATTCTGTCATGGACTTTTGATAGATCCAGCTTAATTATCATCCTTGACTTCCTTTTGCTCTTCATGTATTGTTGCCACTCCTATGTTATCATAATGGCTTATGTATTTGACTTACTTCCAAGAATCTAATGTGTTATGATGAAATCACACCTCATAACATTCTTTTAATTCTCAATGCTAGCACCTTTTATATGATTTTGTAGATATAGTTATAGAGTGAGATAAATCTATAATCATCTAATTAGACTAGTGTTTTCTCTCCTTGAGATCAAAGCTATGAATATTGTTTTAAAATTCCTAGTTATTATACCAAAACCCTTCACTTCTTAAATCACCCCTTAGTAATCCTTGAGCAAATTACAAAAAACTAGAAATAACTCAATAGTCCATCCACCAGGACCTAGACTTTTGTCTTTCTTGAGAGAACATAATTTTCATTAGCTCCTCCTTTGACACTTCCTCTAAGAAATTCATTATATTATTTTATCATGAATTGGGGGGGGGGAAGGAAGTATGTTGAAAAATTTATGTGATATTCACTTGGTCAATTTCTTTATAGATATCTTGGAAGTGCCAAATCCCTACTCTAGTTATCTCCCCAGATTTGAATCCATTCCCCTGCCTTATCCTTCATTCCCACACAATATCATATTTTTCCTTGTGATTTATAAAATTAGTAAAAAACTTAATGTTCTCATCACCACTATCAAGCCATATAGTCCCATTCTTCAAAGACTCAACTAAGCATTGGCTAGAGACCCTATGCTTTGATCATAACTACTCCACTTATTTTTTACCAAGGTCTAGAACTCCTCCTCCTCTAACCAGCTACAATTGAATTTAAAATGAGAGGGGGGTTTATCATTTCCTAACTCAATCTGAAGATAAAATACACAATGGTTTGAACCTATTACAATACCCACCGATGTTCTAGATATATTTTCCTTTTCCATGAGATTTTCAGATATAAGGAATCCATTCAAACACTTTGAAACATCATTCGCAATTTTCTTATTCCTCCAAGTTGGAATAACCTTGTTTGGTTCAACATTAATAAAACCCACTTGTTCAAAATCATACTTGAAATATTCCATTTCTCTATTAGTTATTATCTAACAAAATTGAAACTTTCAACCTATTCTAGATGAAGTTCAAGTCTCCACCAATAACTAAAATGTATTCCTTTATAACCTGAAAAACTTAACCCAATACCTCCACATGTCCTTTTATGGTCCATAACCATTAAGTACATATGCAGTGATACCCAATGGATTAACTACAAAAGCTATGCATGGACTTGATATACTTAAAAATGCATCAAATAGAGTTACAATTGAACCCCAACATGTGACAATTCTCTGTGACATGCCATTAGAATCTCAAGCAAGAAATTCCTAGTTTTTTAAATTGTTTTCAACTCCCTATAAATTGTTTCCATTTCCACCATGGAATTTTGGAGCAAGATGATGTCAGGGTTCTCAATCTCTAGTAGTTTGATTAAGTCTATCTTGGGGAAATATTGTATCAAAAAAGGAGCTAAAATATTATAGAGCATAACTTGTTTAGTTATATGAGACATCTAGATTTCATGTAATGACAACACATTTAAAGACACTCCAAAATCAATATTTCAAATTTACTCTTAAGCATATAGTATATTTCAAGTTTTAAAAATGGTGTTGAATCACAAGTACCAAGGAAAATAGGGGAGTTGATAATCGATAATTCATACTCATTAAGATTATTTGATGGAACCAAATAGGGCCATGAGAATGTTGTAATGCTAGAGAGGTTGTATTCTTATAAAAAATTACACCATTAAATTCAAAGCAGGGGCTAAGCATATGTATCAACAATACATTTGAATTCTTAGCATTAAGATATCTATTAGAATTGGCAAATGAAAAAGGAATTCAATGAATGCAGGTATTTGGAGATTATACTATAATTATTAATTAGATGAAATGTGGTAGCCAATTTCAAAATGTAAACCAAATACTTGCAAAACAAATTAAAATAATTCAAGACTTTTCCAAAACATTTCTTTCACACACATATCTAAAAATTAAATAGGGAAGCAAATAAACTTTCAAAGGAAGGTAACCAAATAGAGGAATGGGTCTTCAAGATTAAAGATTCATTAAATAGTGCCATCTCTTTAATTCCATATCCTTTAACATGAATTAAATGTCGAAGTTGTGATTATATAAAGTCCCTTTTTATGTTAATATTTTAAAACTAAAGGAACAATAATATCTTTTTAGAAAATATGTAAAATGTTTAGGATACTTGGTATATCGGTCTGAAATATTAGATATGGGAGTTGTGCTAAAAAAAAAAAACCATACTAATATTTTGATAGACCATGGGTCTTAGAAGATGAAAATACCTAATATTAGTTTTTTGTCATGTGTCGAGGGCGTTTTAGGAATGTAAATATCTAGTCTCCCATGAATAGAAATCATATTTTTTTCTCCATGGGAAATAAACGTTTTTGTGGCTTAAGAGGGGTTGGCATAAAGACGTTGAGTCTTCGTTAAGTCATTCGAAAATAGACGAGGAGGTCACTCTATGGAATATTGTTACCAGAAAAATATCATCCTTTGAAAAATAGTGTTCGTGTTAAAAAAATCATCCTTTTCAATCTATTGATACCATTAAAACATTATCACATATAAATTCAAGGAAAAACAATGTGCCATAAATAAATTTGAGAATAAGAGAAAATTAAGATATTGTAAAAAAGATATCATTCTCAACCTAGAAGATCAAACATATCTTTATGTTAAAGTTAGCTTTAAGGGGTGGTAGGAGCAGGAGGGTGATATATTGCCCCAATGAATATGAAGAGGCTAGATACACATGAGGTTTAGACACGACTACAAATAACAAGGTCGAATTCTTAGCGTTGTGGAAAGGTTTAGATATCGCCACAGATAAGGGCATAAGAAAACTCAAAATTCTTGGGGATTCTATGATTTTCATTAGTGTGATCACTAAGTCCCTTTCAACAAATGATTCTACATACCCTCCTATGGTGAGAAGAATAATACTCCAGCTAAAAATAAATTGAAGAAATTACCCAATTTCATGTCCTGAGGCAATTAAATGGAGTGGTAGATGGATTGGTTAACCGTGGAGCAGAGATGGAAACTGGAGCCATCAAATTTAATGGATATGATAAGGGTTTTCCCTTCTACCATAATAAAATGCAATTGAACATGGATCAAAGAGCCATCAAGGGTTGTAGCCATATGAAATATCGTTCTCGGGCATTTACCCTTCACATGTGTAAATGATTAGTTATGATGCTCATCAAGAGACCACTTGGAGGTTTAAATGAATTCATTTTGATACTGGTATTTTTGGGTGCACAAAATTATTTCCCAAGGTTGATAAGGCCTAGATAGTGGATAGTTGGATGGCACTGATCATGGACGTTGTGGGATACCAACTGGGCATATTAATGGAGCAGGGAGTTTCGCAACTCTTTGCACAGGTTCTCATAAATTCTCTGAAAGGAATGTTGGTTTTCCTTCTCGAGAAGGACAAGCCTGCAATATATTTGGAGATCAGAGGAGATATGGTTTTAATGGTGGTGAAGGAGCACAATTTTGGGAGAACGGACGGAGAGGGTCTATTTCTGTTGGTTTCCTAAGACCTTTGGTCATCTCATTTCCATTTTTCCTAGTATTCATCACATAGATGGGTGTTTTTGAATCGATTAACGATGGTGTTGGAAGGGGACCAACTCTTGGAGCCCGATCTGGCGCGGTGGAAGAAATCGACAAGTTCTTATTCAAATTGTTGATGGGTCGAATTGACCTTTTGTACCATATGATAAACTTTTTTCAGGATGAAAGAGGGGAAAAAGTAACCCTGTCAGAGAAAAAAATTAAATTACTTAGGGTGAAGGTGGAAAGAAAACTCATTAAGTTTGAGGCAAAGCTAATGTCAGGAAATGAAAATATCTCGAGTGGCGGTCTATTTGCAGATGTTCAAGAACTTCTATTTGGAAAGTCAAAACCTGACCAGGGAACAACATGAGCATTCTAGTGATGGCGCAGTGGATGCAGGAGTGAGCAAAGGAAAAGCAGTCTACTAGATAGAAAGTGTAAAGTCGGGCCCTCAAAAACTGTTTGATTTTCCTTTAATATATGTATTGAAAGTATATTTTGTTTTTGGTTTGTTTTGTAGGATACCTGGATGATTTGAATGCAGAATTATGGTTCAAAAGGCCCTTTGAGCCAAAAAGACAATGCTCTAGATTTATTGGAATATGGAAGAAACAAAGATCGCAGAAGCAAGTTTTGTAACATCAGATGTAAATTGTTCTTGCCATGCAATACAACCTTTATAATAGAAAAGTAACCGATCCATTAAAAAAAAGGGTTAGCTTTAGAAGGAAACAGGAAGTTGGACAATTCTTAAAACATGAATTTGTTATCTTTGTGATACTAGGAATATGGAAGATGAAAAATAATTACCCTAAGAGGGACCTATATATGCCCACATCAAATATTAATCTCAATAGTACCACTATTCCTAACATGTTAACTTGATAAATATATTTAGGAAAGCCTCTTTCCAATCTTTTGAAGCACAAAAATAACATTCTCAAGCAAAACAATTAATTCCTTGCCATTTTTTCGTTTAGGTCCAATAGACAACGGTTCAATCCTAGTGGATAATAACAATCATCATTGTCATCATCATCAATTGCAATGAAAAACAATAAGGCTAGATATTCTACATTTTTCACTTTTTTTTTATTCACCATTGGAATCTAATGAGCCATTGTTTTCCAAAATTGGATTTTTATGTGGATTACTTATTGTCTTTAATGCAAAAAAGGATTGATTCTTGCTAGATTTTAAACCAAATTTTTTTGTTTCCCTTCCAATTACTTTGAGCCACTTGAAAAGGACCAATTCATAACACATTCAAGCTATAATTATCCAAAAACATAAATCTACAACTTCAAATTCTTTTAGCCATCCTAGTGACTAGTGATTTTAAAACAAAGTTATATATAATGGTATTAGATCAATAATGTTAATTATGTTAATAAAATAAATAAATAAAGGTTTAATCAAAATGGATTTACTAAGTTTTCTTATGCTTCTTTCAAGCTAGTGAAAAATATATTTCTCTATAACATAACAAAGGTAAGTTATGTATAACATTGTTATATGGCCTTCAAAAAACAAGCAAGTAGATTAAGTTTATAGTAATCTTTGCTCACCTTGCTAAAATAGGATGACCCAAAAGTCGAAAGTCTGATAGGTTGCCTGAGCATCCTGGTCAATTTAAAATGGGGAGAAACCCCAAGGGAGAAATTTAAGCTATGTTGACATTTGTAGCTCAAATATGTACTTCCACACAAGCCTTGGTGTCAAGCACGTGGAAGTTTCCCTAAGAATTTACTTAGAAAATTCACTTTAATTAAAGTGAATTTCTTGTAAATTAAAATGTGAATCTTTTAATCTAAGGAAATGCAAAGGGTTTTGCATTAGTGACTTAGAGGAATATTAGTTGTTGATCATGACTAATATCAACCCTCAATCTCATTGAGCAATTAGGGTTTGGATAAATGGTCATCGATGGTTAAGTTTGATTCTAGTAAAAAACTCAAGAAATAAAAAGAAAAATTTGGGTGAAGTGAAATATACAAGTGCAAGAGGCATATAGAGTGTGAGACATAGTGACTGTGAAAAGCACACACTGAGGATAAGATGGGAAAGGTGCAATGGTAAAAGCAAAAAAAACCATACAATGAAAGATATATTTTGTCATAATTTTTAGTGGAGACCAAGTGAGTTTTAAAGCAGGGAAATTGTAGAGGTAGAGAGAGCATCAAGGGAATGGATTGAGGCTAAACCCAAGGCAAGTTTTAGAGATCAAGCACTACTTCCATAATTAGTGTGAGGACCATATGGGCCGAGAAAATGCATATGCACGAGATTGAGTTCATATGAGAAATGTATGAGGGAGATAAAGCAATTGAGGCTTGTACGAGGTATGTGGGAGGAAGATACTACAAGTTGAGATCCATACAAGCTAAATAAGAAGTATTTGTAGCAATGAAGAGTAAGATTTGGCTATACAAGTTCAATTAGAGCCAAGACAATTGTACAAGGTCATACAATCCATACGATTGAGTCCATCTTCTACCTAGAATTCAGACAACAATGTGCATAGTATAGTGTCTTGTTGGGTTAAATTCAGGTAATTTTATTTTCTTTAAATTCCATATTTTATCTATGGGTCATTTTTTAGGTACAAGAGTCGTTGTAATTTCTAAATATAGGTTGAATGAAGAACTGGCTTGAAAGGTTATTTTTTCTAGTGTTGCATGTGTGGAATTTGATTATGTTTTATCTTGCTCCATATACTTATTAAAACTTCCAATATGCATCTTATTCAGTGAGAAAATTTATTTATTAAACTTTTCATGCAAAAATCACTAGGTACTAAAGTGCCAAATTATTGGAGTATGAAAATTTAACATGGTATCAAAGTTCACACTCTAAGAGGGAGGTTGATTTCAAATCTTTTGCACAGACCAACCAGCAATGGGATTGGTGAATGCCATATTTAATAGAGAGAGAGGGATATCGTACCAAACACGGGTTCGAAAAAAAAATAATTTTAAAGGATCAAAACAATAATCCATAGAAATTGGCAATAGATCTATTAGATCTGCAAAGATATCTTAGTAGAAATATAAAGAAACAATATTTTTTATTCTCACGGGTGCTTAAGGGAATAAGCACACAATTTTTTTTTATTAGATTTGGAGACAACAAAAGCTATTCTCAAGTTTGAAGATCCATTGGATGAAGCATCTAACTTCATATCTTGGAAGACGAGGGTGACATTGATTTTAAAGGAACATGATCGTTAAGAGTTTGCAGAAAATATTTTTCCTAAACTAGCAAATCAAGTAGATAAGGTAGCTCATGAAATCAAGGACGTTAGATCCCAGAGGATTATTAATTCAAACATTGTTATATTAATGTTTTTTCTCTTTTCTGAATTCAGGCTTCTGTGATCCATATTTTGTAAATTGAAATTATTTCGATAAAAATCACATTAGAATTTTTGTATCTACGCATTTTGAACCATTATATTCCATTTTATATATCTCAAAATTTTCAAAATATTAAAATTTGTTTATAACTATTTATAATTTAGTTTTTAATATGTAATATTTTTTAAAATTTATTAAATAATAATTTATATTGATTTCATTCTTTTGTAAATTAATACACTTTGTATTACCAAAAGAACTCAAAATTAAATAATTGTTTTGACTAGACCACTAAGGACATATTTGTTAACTCCTGGAGATATTGGAGGATTCATACTTCTCTACTAATCCCAGAACACAAAATACATCATCTAGTTAATCCCAAAATACAAAAAATCAGACATAATGGTGACCCATGCAAAGCATAACATAATACTAGATATACTAGTATACATAAACATCATTAGGAATCATAAGAAGAGATGGGAGTAGGGACCATGGCACTCGACCTAGGAGGAGCATCAATGTTTCTATCACAATGTAGGTTTCTTCCCACATGAGCTAGTCTTAAGTCAATCCTGTCCATGGTAAAACATTGGTTCTGCAACATCCTCTTGATGTCTTACAGAGAAGAAAAAACGTTATATATTTCCACTTGTTTTTCTTTCAATACCAGACCAAGCAGAGTCTTCAACCACCATTGAAGCACACCATAATTGAGATTTTTTTTCCATCCCCTGGTATGGCCAAGTTTTGGAACCTAGAAAGAAACCTCATCCAGAATCTCAGAGTCAAAGTAGGAATTTCTTTCCATTCCTACTTGTATTTATAATTTCCTGATTTTCATTATGTCTTAAGGGGTACTGTATTAAAATATGCAAGAGATGAATCCTAGGATAATATTTGATCCCTCTATTAACTTGGTGGGTTTCTGCCACCCTTGCGCCTTCTACATCGCATGCATTATCTATGTAGCATGAAAGACAAAAGGGGATCACTCTTATAACAAAAGATAAAATGACCATGACCTGGAAAGTGATAATAGAAAGCCCCATATCAAGAAATTCCAAGAAATAGTACCAAAAAGATACCAACGTCGTCGCAATGAAACATAGACCAGACTATACCACACGATGGAACTTCGTACTCAAACACTCCAAGACATGATCCACTCTCTATGGAGCTTGCTATAACCCAGGAAAAAAAAATGCAGAAAACAAGCCACAAAATTAATGTTGTACTAGACATCTAATAACTGCACCGAGATAAGAAAAAAAATGAAGGAAAAGAGTGTTGACCCTTGGAAACAAACTCGACATGAGATACCCTTTCCCTGAGCAATACTTCCCAAATTTTTCTTTCCCCAATCTAGAATGGACCCAAGACCCAAATTGTACATAGACACCATGACAACAATTAGATAGATAAAGGCCGAGAAAACACAACCAGGAGTACATAGAAGAATTATTAGATAAGTTAGAGGATTCAATACCAGCATTCCAAAGTTTGCAACCACAATTTGAAACTTGTGCCAACCTACATGACTATTCGCTGGAGCCAACAACCAAAACTGAGTTTCTTCACCCACCTCAACTTTTTCGGTGTCCATTTTGAATTATGTTCCTAAATCTTATTACCAGGTGGAAAAAATCACAAATCTCCCACGACAACAAGACACTGTCTGCTAGACCCCAATTTCGATAACAAATTCCTCTTCTTTAACCTAAACTACCCACCCCCCTCCACTTCTCTAGCGCCAAGAAGAAATCACTTCTCTCAGAACACAAGCCAGGATGCAAAAATTAGCCAAAATAACACAACACATGAGCTGATCAAAGGGGTATACAACAGGGAGGTCGACTCATCAGCCTTATGCCTGCAACTACCTTCAACCATCACCACCGAAATGAATACATATTTCACTATCCCTATGCCTATAATTAATGCCAACTAGGTGGTTTCATGCTCAGAATGAGCCACACCTTTACCATTTAATGCTCATCAGGTGGGTAGGGCGGTGAGCTCATCCCCTAAGCCCCCTCTCGAATCATGTGCACACCCCCATCGGGGACATAATTTATATTGATATATAAATGAAAGCAATGAAATTTATAATTTTATAGCTAATATAATTTTATAAATATCATATAACTCAACTAAAAAAAAATTCGTAACTTTGAAAATATTTTAAAGTTTTATCTTAAGGTGTTAATGGTTCTAAATTATTGCCCTACTATAACTTAGGTAAAGCCACTCAAGCAATTGAAATCAAATCGTTGAGGATCATACCCAACACACTTCTTCATGTAATTTTCATTGATTTAGGAGTGACCATAACCATTCCATCATAACCCATTGGCTTCTATTGTGTGGAGGCCATTCTAACAAAGCACAACATGCTACTAATTCAAACCATTTTTATTCACTTGCATCAGATTTTCAAACTTGCGCAGATTAAAACTCTACTAGATGGTCACAAAGGGCACATTTAATGGCTGTATGGAGCTTCAAAGGTCTAAGGGCACACTTCATAGTTTGAATTGAATAGAGTGAACCTGGATTGAACTAGTTGAACCTCAACCAAACTTAATTTATTTTTGAAAAAGGTTCATTGAACTTTGAACTTCAAGGTTTAACTTTTGTGAACTCTTTGAATTATCCAGTAGGAAAGGAGATGGAGAGGAGAACATGAATTGAATCACTTAGGCCAAGAAGGGAAAAGGGAAGGATTCTAAGGGTAATGGTGAGGGATCACAATTAGAGAAGAAGGAATTGAGTAATGTCAAGTGCTTCGCTTTTATAAAGAGTGGACACTATCCATCACAATGTTTAGAGAAGAAGAATGGGTAGGGGAAGTCACAATAGACAACAAAATAAAAAAAAGGTACAACTTGAAGAGTTTGAAACAAAGTTCAAGGACTTCTCATTGGTCTCCTGTCTACTTACTAATACCATCAGTAGGAGTGCTTTGTACTTTGATAGTGGTGCATCATTCCATGTTGCAGAAGCAAGAGAGTTGTTTAGTAATTGAGGAAGAATACCCAAGGCTCATATGGAGCTTGGTGATGATGCCAAGTATGCTATGAAGGGAAAGGGAACCATTAAGTTATAGCTTGATAGGAGGAACATTGAAAGCTATGGATGTGTTTTTTATGCCAATATTGAAGAAGAACTCTCCATTAGCTTCAGTGATCGGGGACATATGATATGAGGTCATGTATAGGAATAAGAAAGTGCTCATTTTTCCATAGGATAAAAACCTAGACATAGCGGTAGGCATCGAGGTTAGAGAAAGAAACTTATATAAATTTTAGGGACAAACATGTTAAGGATTTGGCACATGACGTTGACAACCTAGATGTGGCATAAAGGGTTGGTACTCCAACACTTTAGGGTATTTCCAATCCCAAGGAAGAATGTCATCGGTGTCCCAAATTTTGGTATTGAGCAGCAAGGCACATGTAGAGGGTGTGCACTTGGAAATAATTCCAAGGTTTCTTTTTTGAGAAATGAGAGTATGTCCAAGTGTATATTGGATCTCATTCATTCATAAGTATATGGACCAATGCCAATGGTATAAGTGCACAAAGTGTTATATTATGTCACATTCATAGAAGACTATTACAAGAAAACCTATATATTCATCATAAATACCAAGGATGAGGTCTTCAATTGGTTTTGGGAGTTAAAATACCAAATGGAAAATCAAAAAAAAAAAAAAGATCGAGGTATTTATGTTGGATAATGGGGAAGAGTAAACCTCCAATGATTTAAAGATTTATGCAAGGAGGCAGGGATCAAGAGGGAGATGAAAAATCTTGTACAACTCTCAACAGAATGGGCTTGCGAAGAGAGAGAATAGGTCCATCATTTATTTTTCCAAGGCTACGATACATACCAAAATATCCATATGTTCCTTTGGGCATATGCATGTAACATCGTATTATATGTGCATAATAAGAGTCCTCACAGGATATTGGGGGCAAGACTCCGAAGGAATTATTCACAGGAGTGAAGCCAAAGATAAGACACTTGAGGATATTTGATTGTCCAATATAGATCCATGTGCCTACGGAGAAGAGGAAGAAGCTAGTTCCCTTCATAGAGAAGGGTATATTTGTGGGATACAAAAATATCTCAAAACCTTACCAGATATTCATACTAGCATAGAGGAGGATAATTGTGAGCAAAGATGTTAAGTTTGAGGAGAACCTGACATCTAATAAATATCATGAGTTTCCATGAGTAGTGACAGAGGATGAGGAGCATAAGTCTATGAAGGGAGATAAATATGCAGAGACTTCCTATTTAGATAGTCAACATTCATGCGAGGAGTCAATAATGTAGAAATTATACAATATGCATGTATATCTTGGATTCACCCAATCTAACAATGTACTAAAGTTAAATATTGAATCGCTTCTACAAATATTTTGCGGAATTAAAAACACAATCCCCAATTACATGCATATGAAGAAAGATCAATCACACACAACATAGATAATTTCTTGGGGAAAGCTTATAGCTAAAAACCCCACTATCTTCTGTTGTATATTATATCATGGACCATGAAACAATTACATACACAAATATTCTCACAAGAGACCTTAGTACATCAACTAATTGTCTCACTCTGTCATACAAAAATTGGAAAATCCCTTAGCCAATTTACTGCCTCCAGATAGCCTGCCTTCACTGCGCAATCCCTATTGAATGCAATCCCTGAATTGATGCAATCCTTCCTGCCTTGACTACGCAAGTATCATGGGCACATCCAATGTGTGTTTACTTACATGTGTGCAAGCGGATAATGTCACAATTGATAGTCAACTTCCCTTTCACCTAGAACTCAACTGAGTCTCCACTGGATCTTACATGCATGCAGCTAATATTAGTAAATCCTCAGTTGCATGTGAGATCACTGATTGTGAATTAATTAATATTTAATTCACTTGATCTCTCACTAGTGTATCTTCAGTTACAACTAGCACAACTGAGTTTAACTCACTTAACTGAGTTAAACTATTTACAACTTGCACAAACTCATGCACCGCTGCACCTCGAACTATGTTAAACCTATAATCCCTCTGTTACAACTAGAATTACTTTGCATGTCCCACCAACAAACCTCTAACTCAAAATTCACTTAGCTAACTGATTTTTCCACTTCAGTTAACTATTTCAAGTCCACATTGAGAATATATTACAATTTAATGTCCATATAAATTAAGGGATAATAAAAATAGAAATGCACCTAAAAATAGCCTGTGGGCCCCACCCTAGTGTAGGTGCTTAATTTTCACTAGGATCATGGGTGCCAAAATTTCTTGTTGAATCTCAACAAATAACTCCTTCCAATTTTATCAAAAGGCCCAGGTGGTTTGATCGAACATTAAGGGATGCTTAAGAGCATGTGGAGGATCCTAGAAGTACATTCAGGGAGAGCAAGCCTTCAAGGAATTTTCCAAACTACATGGAACTAATAAGTAGTGTCATTGAAGAGGCAAAAAACCATGAGGTTTGCAGGAAATCCATGGTGAAGGATGATGCATGGGACATTATGCCAAAGCTGGAGGAAAAGCTAGTTCCAATTATTTTTTCCAAAGGTACCTTCCTCGCTAAGAGGGAATGTTGATGTTTGTAGCTTGGATAGGTACTTCTGCACATGCCTTGGTTTCAAGCATGTAGAACTAGTCCTAAGTCTTTACTTAGGAAATTCACTTTAATTAAGTTTAATTAAAGTGAATTATTTTTTAAATTAAAAAAGTGAGTTCTTTTATCTAAGAAAATGAAAAGGATTTTGCATTAGTGACTTAGGAATCTCAATCATTGATTGGGACTAATGTCAACCCTCATCTCATTGAGTGATTAAGGTTTGGAGAAAGTTTCATTAGTGGTCAATTTTGATTTCAATTAAAAGCTCAAGTAATAAAAATATAGATATAGGTATATTGAAAGACATAAGTTCTAGAGACATAAAGAGTGTGAGACATGGCGATTTCGTAAAGCACAGATCGAGGAGAAGAGGAAAAAGTGTAGCAGTAAAGGTAAAGAAGAACACAACAACTAAAGACAGATATGACCATACTTTTCAACAGAGGCCAAGTCAATTATTAGGTGGAAAAATCATTGACTCGGTAGAGAAAGTAGCTAGGGCATGGCCTGAGGCTAACCCAGGGCGAGTTTGGGAGGTTGAACGTTATAGCCAACTCTCATGTGAGGACCGTATGGGCTAAGGGAAATGAATATGCACCAGATCAAGCTCGTATAGGCCACATGTGAGGGAAAACATCAGATCTAATCAAATGAAAAATATTTCCTCAAAGCGAGAACTCTAGCTAAAAAACCCCCAAAAAACATAAAAAAAAACAACGCGGAAAAGGAAAATGTTGATGCTGCATCAACATTATTATTATTATTATTATTTTATTTTCGGGGTAGATTTTCAACATTTTTTAAAAAAGGTAGTAAAAACCAAATTCTTTTGCACAAAAACAGCCTAAAAACGAAAGTGTTGATGTTGGAATAACGTCCTTTTTTTTCCTTAGTAAATTTTCAACATTTTTTAGCAATGGTGTTAAAGATACAATATCATGACTCTGAAAAACCTTAAAATTCCAACGATTTTTAGACACGTCATTAAAAATAAAATATCATGTCTCTAAAAAGCCTTAAAATTCCAACATTTTTCAGCCATCGTGTTAAAGATAAAATACTTATAAAACCTTAAAATTTTGATAATTTTCAACTATGGAATTAAAACCAAATATCATGACAAAAAAAACCTTAAGTTTTCAACATATTTCAACCATGGCATTATGGAAAAAATATATGACTAAAAAAACTTTAAAAATGAACATCTCAATGAAAGAGTCATTATACCAAGAGTAATTTCTTTTTTAAATGCTAAAAGTATAGCTATTTTAAAAACTTAGCTTAAGGCAACTTGTCACATTGCAAAAAAAATTTAAAAATCAACCATCAAATTGACACGGAGCGTAGGCGAACTCGACCCATTGCAATGAAAACTTAAAAATCAACCATGTAATTAACACATTGTGGGGGCGAACTTGATCCATTATAACAACTTTAAAATCAACTAACAAATTGACACATAATGAGATCAAGTTGCTAATCAAAGATCGACAACAAAAATAATAATAATAATAATAATAATAAATAAATAAATAAATAAATAAAAATGAAAAATACAAAACAAAACAAAAATGAAAACATTGAAAAAATTAAAATTAAAACAAAAACAAAAAAATGAATTTGAAATAATAGTGATAACAAGTAAATAAAAAAATATTAAAACATAACCCCAAATAAAATAAAAAAACACAATTTTTGATTTTTTGTTTTTTAATTAAGATAACCTAAAAATTAAATAATAAAACATTATATTTAAAAAACAAATTTAAAATATTAAGACTAGAAAATAAAACAATAAAAAACAAATAAACAAAACCATATTGGATAATTTAAAAAAAACATTAAATTAAAATAAAATTAAACCCAAAAATTTAAAATTAAATGAAAAAAAATTGAAAAAAAAAACAATTACAATTAATTTGTTTTAAAGGGTGTTTTGTTTTTATTTTTTTGGTATTTTATTTTTATTTTAATATGAGTTTTTTTTATTTTTATTTGAATTCATATTTCTCTGATCTATATGAATTTTTCAAATTAATTAATTATATATATATATATATATATATATATATATATATATATATATATATATATATATATAATTGTATGTTTTAATTATTATTTTTTGATAATTTTATTTAAAAATTTGTCTGATTGGCAATCTTTATAGAATTCAATTTTTTTTTTTAATTTATAGAATTTACTAATTTTTCTAAATTTTGTATTCAAAATTTTCATAAAAATATTTTATTTAACATGTCATTTTTAACAAAAAAAAGTCTCGAAATACATATTTTTTTAATTATATCTAATGCAAAATGTGTATTTTTTGTCGAGTATTTAAATTTATTAATTTTTAGTGACAATTATTTTATGCGTATTTTTTTTTTCCGTAAGCTTGGCAAGACTACATCTTTATCATGTCCAATATATCACTCCGATCAGGGTGAGGAATTGAACTGGTAACTTTACATCAAGGAGTGCCTTAATAGAGCACCCGATCACCGTCTATCCAAGACCCCATGGACAATTATTTTATGTGTATTGAAGTATTAATTAACTATATATAAATATAAAAACACAAGTTTGGAAAATCTTTAGAAAACAAAAATCTTAGGATGAAAAATATGAAGAGGAATAAGACAACTTGAAAAATAGTTAAATAATTAACATTTAAAAAAAATGTACATAATTAGAAGAAAATAAAGTTTAAAGTATAAAAAGTAATTCCAAAAAAATGGTTGATGCTACATCAACATTTTTCAAATTGGAATGAAAATCACTAACATTTAAAAAAAAATATGAATAATTAATACATAGGAAAATTTAAATTCTTAAAAATATGCTTAAAAAAAAATGTGTATACTGAATCAACACTTTTCAAAATCAAATGATTTTTTGCTACCTCTAAAAAGTAAGAACTCGATTCAATACCTGTTAAATTGAAAACTATGTTAGTACTCAAACAATTTATGATTGCACTAGTCACGTGAGAGGAAGCTATGAGTTGAGGGC
The DNA here is from genome assembly GCA_034641835.2 of Pinus albicaulis. Classification (NCBI taxonomy): domain Eukaryota; kingdom Viridiplantae; phylum Streptophyta; class Pinopsida; order Pinales; family Pinaceae; genus Pinus; species Pinus albicaulis. The sequence continues at coordinate 273,059,062 of CM076582.1, forward strand.
CATATAAGCCAAATAAGCAGTGGTTCTACCTGGTGGAGGTTGAGATTCGATTGTACCAATTAGATCAAGCCAAGACATTCGCACAAGGCCATATAGGCCATACAACCGAGTCCATTTTCTGCCTAGAATTCATACAACAGTGTGTAAGTGTGATTTTATGTAGTTTGGTGTTAATTTTAATTGAATTTAATAAAGTTTAATTATTGTAAATTTTGGATTTTCTTTGTGGTCCATTTTCCCATTACGAGAGTCTTTTTTTAACTTGAAAATAAAATCCCTAGGTTCAAAATTAGGTTACTCCATAAACAAATATCATAATACAATAATAATATTATTTAAAAATATGTGTAACATAAAGCTAGTTATTAAAATAATAACAATAGTAGTTTAGATATTCATAATTGTCTTAGACATTATCTAAATAATATGTTTTTTGGTGACTAGTGGAATTGACAATTAGGGTGACTTCATACTCGTCTAACAAATGGTCAATTTCATCCTTTATCACTATAACCACTAGGTGCATCGCACCTTCCCCTAATGTGATCACAGGTTAATTAAGGGATTAAACCAAAAACCTCATAACATTTTACATGCTTTAGTCAAGTGAACTGCCCCATAAAATAGTATCTAAATAATAATATTTATAACATCATATAATATTTTTTCCCAAAAAAATCACTTAATCTATTAATAAAAAATAAAAAAATACATATATCAAATAACAAAAACATCCATATTGGGCTTAAAGCCTATGACATATCTATCCTATCATACCCCTATCATACCCCTTTAACATAAATGTGTAATATATATATAGTTGTCTTATATTCTTTAGCTCAAATAAATTTAAAAACATACAGCTTCTATTGTTCTTCTATTTCCATATGTTCAATATAACTTATACAAAAAGGGAAAAATGTAACATTATAATTTAGAATTGCATCCAAGGATCATATGTATATTCAAATATGTGTCCATACAAATTGTTTAGAGATAATGTAGGGACCATGATTGAGTACTAATCGATCTTTTGATAGTCCATCCACTATCTTGTGCATGTCCCAATAGATGTAAAGAGATATGCGAGAAAGTTGAAAGTAGAATCCATATATCATAAATTAAAGAACATAAGGTGTAATTCCTCAAGATTGTTTCCTTTTGTATCCACCGAATTACTAAAAATTTGCCACCCATAATTTGTGTGTGGTAGTCTAAACTCTTAGACCGACATCAATATCAGTTTAAGATCAATCAATTCACAATAGATATTTGTCTTTTAACTAATTCCTACTTTGAAGGGAATGTAATGTCTTCTACATATTTGTAAAATTCCTCCTACTTTATCCTTAGGAAGGATCCCCTATGAAGCACCATTAAAATATGCTCATGGGATATCCTTATATATTACCTTTTCTTTTAACTTTATGAGTTAATTGTTTCACTGGGATATCCTTACATATTACATTTTCTTTAAATTTATGAGTTAATTGTTTCACTTGAACCTGTGAATAAGCATTTAGAATGTTTATGTTGAGTGTTTAGACAACACATTTTAGTGGTAAAATTTCTTTGTCCTCAAACAACTTTAGGTTCCTATCCAATGATACTCCCCAAGTAATAATTAAGGGAAGAAATCTAATCCTTATAATATAATTATTTGAATATCGAATCCTAAAAGCCTCTTTAATGGCATCTCTTTCTGGGAAAAAAATAATCCAATCAATCCTTTAACTTCCTTTCAAAACTCCTTTGTATATGGATAGGTAAAGATGATGTGAGAATTTGTTTCTTCTACTTGTTGACATAAGTTGGGCCGACCAAGTCCAACAAAATTTCTCTTTTGTAAACTATCCTGGGTAAAATCCATGTTGTTTAAAAGAAACCATATTTAGATTTTGATGGACACTTTAATTTCTATATAAGTGTCCACCACTAAGAATGATGCAATTTTTGGTACAAAGTCTCTAGTTGGATTTAGAACCAAACAATCTAATCATCGTTATCTCTTATCCTAAGAATACTATGTTTTAATATGCATGCATCTCTGTCGTCTTCCTACATCCTCTTCTTCAAGTTTGATCTCCCTCCAAGACAACTAATGTTGATGCCATATAGTTTACATGTCTAAATTAAAAATATCTCAGTCTATAAAGCTTCCTTTGCTTCTTAACTCATGGATCAACTAGGGAGGTAACTTATGTAATCATTTGCTACCAATACACGACTCAAGGCCTATTTGTACTATATCTCCTTTACAACCTCATGATATTAACTGATTTCCTAGCCAATCGAAAATTTATTGAACCAATGACTCCTTAACCATTCCTCCTTGGAGTTATAAGCTATATACAAGTGGCTTTTATTATGTGAACCCATAACCATATTCCTTGAATTAATCTGTATACATTTTTTTTTTGCTAGTGCTTCAACAAAGAGGAAAATATTCTTTAATTCCCAACCTCAATATGTCTTCAGTAGTACTAATTATTTCTATAATGCTTGAGACAAACTTATATTTCCTCTATACATTATTTTTGTTGCTAATGCTTCAACGAGAAGGAAAATATTCTTTAATCCCCAACCTATATTTTTGGTAGTGTTAATTATTTCCATGATTCCAAAACAAAGTTGTATTTCCTTTGGTGCCTTCACTTCTAAAACACCTTTTTGCATGAATCCATGCAAATGACATCCGATATATTAAAATTGCTTGTAATATTTCTTTTACTAAGACATAGCATTTTACAATTTACTGAAATTTCTTGTAATATTTCTTTTACTAAGACAAAGCATTTTACAATTTATCAAAACTACAACCACCAATGTTATATAGCTATAGATCATCTTCTATAGCTATAGATCATTTTCTACTGGAATAGATGCATCTTAATCTTAAATTTATTAAATATTTAACAAAAACCACTCAAAATACAATTTTCAATGTACTATTTAATAATCATTAAAGTTCGCATCTCATTTAGGTTTAACATTGAAGTTTTCCCCTTAAACCTATGTTAAGTCAATGTCGACATGTAATAAATACATTATAAAGATGGATATATATGAAAAACAAGATAAATAATAATAAGTTGATTTTTTTAGTTTATTATTTAAATATGATAGGATAGATAAATTATATATATATATATATATATATATATATAACTTTGGTATGACTTTATTCATTCATTTTTATCAAAAAACATCCTTGTTCAAATGGCGAGGGGCCTCAATCTGTCCATTGGGAAACTAGATTTGTTGGCCACTTTACCGCATTATAAGCCATCCAAAAGAAAAATAGTTTGAAATTGTCAAGCATAACTATATATGTCTAATTATCCTTAAGTCTCCTAGTATATAGATATCTAAGAACTAAGATTAAAAAAATTGCAAAGCCTTCATTTATAGAGAACAAAAATTAAAAACCACATTAGGCATGCCCTACTACTAGTTATAAGAAGAGTCCACATTGGTTGGATCTTTTGCGCTCAATCCAACTAATTCCATCTGAGGGAGACATGGGATATACTTTTCTATGCGACTGAGGCGGGCATTATATTGTTGAATCTTGAAGAATAAGATGGAATCCTTTATGAATTTCCTGAAGACCCAGACCAGTCTTGGACGAGCCAACTACAAGAATCGTCAGGAATCTTGCCACTATATTCTTCATCAACTGATAGAGATAGACAATTTGTTTATATTGAGAGGACCGACCATGGAATGACTAGGATTTGGCACCAAATATTTTATTCCTCCACATCCAAGTCTTCATGAACTACTTGTTAATTCAAATCTTCTTCCCATCTAGAGATGAGCATGCAAATATGAGGTTGTGTACCAATATAATAAGCCTGAGTCACTTCATGAATGAGACTCGAGGTTGATTTACGACCTTGACCCCTAGTTGGACGTGGTTGGGGTTAGTTGCCACCCCGCTAGCCTAGCACGTCGGTTCTCCCCCCTACATCCTTCTGACGAGGTGTCTCTGCCAGAGGAAGGACGTGCCATAATGAAATTTTGACGACCACAACAATGATATGATACTCTGAGATGAAAAACCAAAACCACTAGTGTGGGGCAAATAACTAACTTAAGGACCTGGTGCGTGTACTGAGGATTGACACTTGTAGGTATATCACAGAATAATTCAACATATCTATGAGAAACAAGACAATAAAACAAACTAGTTCCACGAATAGGAGATGGGTATATCGAGCCAGGCCAATCACATCAATTAAGGGCTCCACGAGCCTTCATAAGACGAGACACAACATCCAATCGGGCAAGTACACTCGCAGAAGGTCCCTCCTCTTAAAGACCAGTAGATACAACAAGAAAACAAGATAAAAGACTGAATCATCCATGCAGAGAATGCATAATGAATTCCAATGTGAAAACCCCAAATACATACCCATCCAGAAAATAAAATTTTCATAACAAATAGAGACAATGCTACCATATTGAAACCACCCATCAGAGAAAACAACTCTTTCCTTCTGAATTTCACAGGGTATTGTGATTCTAACCCAAAACATTGTCCCAAAGATCCTTCTCTAACGATTTTTCAGAAAAATATTAAGCGTAGGAGGAAGGGAAGGGAAACACATTAACAAAACATACCCACTGACGTAGACCACAGGGAAGAAGTGGCCTTCAACACCAGGGAGGTGGGTTTCGTGAAATACCTTCAAGAGTGCCCAAAAACCATCCAAAAAAACCTATAATTGGTCCACCTGCAATGCCTCCGACTCATTCTAAGCTCACAACATAAAACCCCAGCAAGAAATTGTCTCGTCGATCCCTCTTCTTACCATAAATTTCATGCATGTGTATTACCACCTTACCAAATATGGCAAGTGTGTGAGGTTCGCTACTCTACCGCTCACCGTCCTTTCACCTTAACCCACTATCCATGGCACGTATCTCGTGGTATCTAGTTTTCCACTCACAATTTTTACATAATATTTTTTTTCCTTCCACCTTTGATCTTATGGTAATTAAAACAATAAATTGCACCTTTTTTTTTTACAGAACACTAATTAAAAAATAATTCATTTTTTCTCTCATTTCATTACACCAACACGAGAGGCACGTTGCGTCGCGAAGAAACACGAAATATCGTGAAAGATCGTGACAGATCATGAAAGATTGCAAAACATCCTGAAAGATGACGTTGTAGGTCATTGAATAAAATTTACAAAATCATATGTAATCTTGAAGTTAAAATTATATTTATAATACATGATAATAGTTATATTATATATTAATTAAATACAAATGGAAATAAAAAATATCCATGTATATAAAAGAAATAAATTTGATATATATTTAATTTTAAAAATATTATATATTAGAGGTGTTGTTATTGAGGCTACACATTTGTTTGGAATTTTTTTTTCTTAGGAATTATGATCATAGGAGTGTTTGAATCGCTTTTTGATAGCGGAGATATATTCAACACCATCAAAAACCCCTTGGACGATTTCCCAAAATTTCTGCCCAGAAAAAATCATGCCAGAATTTCCACTATTTTCCGTAGTTACACGGGTACTGCTCCCAGGCATTGGAGAGCACGTACCCCAAGCTCCCCTGCTCCTGGGAGCTTGGGCGCTGATAGGAAACGCTCAAAAACCATTGGGAGCTTCAACGGGTACTTTGGAGCTTTTCGGGAGCTTCACTGCAACAAATTTTTGATGTTTTGGGAGTTTACTGCAATGAATAAGCACAAGCTTAGGTGTATTTGACGTTGCCATCTTGGGTGTTGCTTAAACTAATGAAACTGTGCAAAGGGAAGGGTATGTCGTTGGGTCTAGATCTAGATATGGGTCTGGAACTAAGTGAAACAAAACGTTTATGGAAAGCCCTTCTATCCAAATGAAGATAAGGCGAGTGGCCAATCCTGATTAGCAAGATTTGGATGGAAATAAATAAATTATTTTATTTTTACTTTTAATATATTATATTATTTCCGCTCCGCGACCAAGGGGCATCTAAGTCATCAAAATCACTCGGAAATCGCACCCGTTCTCGGCCACACTAGCCCTTATCATGGCTAGATTTTTTGCCCATGGTAAGATTGGAACCGATGAACTTTTCATCACGAGTGTCTTAATAGCACACTCTTCACCATCAAACCCCTGTAGGTGTAAATATAAATTTGTTAACCATATAAAAATAAACAATAAAAAACAAAAATATATTTATGTTGTCTAAGTTTTTATTTGTTTGATACTGGCTATATATTTTTATATGATTATGTTGTCTAAGTTTTTATTTATTTGGTATTGACTCTATTTTTATATATCTTTTATATATATTTATTTACATAACTCTATATATTTTATATATCTTTATTTACATAAATATGTAGTAAAAAAAAAAAACATATTATTCTTTTTACCTAAAATCAATTAACATATATCGAATCGACAATGAATATATATCTTTGTAATGTTAAATCTGATTTTTTTTTTTTAATCAAATAAAATAATAACTAATATAATTTCATTTAAAATAATTAAAATATTTATTCTTAAAGAAAATTTATTTTAATATTTAATAAATAAAAAATGAAAATGAATATTTTATTTTCACTACCTTAGTTTTTAAAACACCCAACTTCTCTTAAAACATCAAGGAGATGGCTAACACGTCAAGGAGTCATATAGGCTAAGACAGTAAAATATCATTTCAATGTGAGGAAAAATTACTTTAGGATACTCGAATACTCCGAAGTACTTGTAGCGAAAATGAATATGTCAAAAGAGTTGAAATTGTAGTTTAAATTATTATTATTATTTTTATTTAATTTTAAGGTTATAGTTAAGTTAGACATTAAATTGGTATATTAGATTTTTTGTTTGTGGGGACAAAAGACAAAGATATACACTCTATTTCTTGCTGTTTTTAAACTTATGACCTCTGAGGAGGAAACACGTACTCTTAATCTTTAAACTCACTCAAACTATATAAAATTTTACTACATTATTACAACCATGACCTCACATTTAATTTCATATGAGTAAATTCACCAACTTCCCTGTCAAAAGGAGTTAAAAGAGTATTGCTTCAAATCATCTCCTTAAACTTCGGAGTTATAAAGGCTCAAACGAGGTTGGTATAAAGATACTAGGGCCTAGTTAAACCATTGGGATATTGATGAAAATATTGCATTGCAAAATATTAATAACATTAAAAATATTGTTACTTCTAAGTTTAAAGAGAAAATGTGGTGTGAAAAATAACATTAAAAATATTGTTACTTTTAAGTTTAAAGAGAAAATGTGGTGTGAAAAATATTTAGAGGCTAAAAGAAAATTAAGATATTATAAGGAGGTCATCAACCCTACTCTAGAAGATCAAAAATATCTCTCTATTTGAACTAGCTCAAAGAAAAAAATTAACATAGCCAAGATAAGAACGAACTCTCATGAGCTCCATAGTGAAACAGGTCGTTGGGAAGTTCCTAAAACACCATGGGATGAAAGGATCTGCCATCTCTATGAGAATATGAACATTGAGGATGAAAATCACTTCCTCTTAGAGTGCCCTGCGTACACCCACATTTGAACTCAGTTTCATAATCTTTGTTGCAGTACCGACCTTCCTAGCCTTTTTTTTTTTTAAATCAAAATTTTTTGGAAGGGTATATACAATAGCCTGCAAGCCATATTTACCAGTAACTCATGACTTCGCAAGGACTGAGGCGTCCGGAGACCAGCTAGATCCCAAACTCCAACGGGACGTCTATCCCTCTAGCTTAGTCATGACGGGCCAAAGACAACCCTAACCCTCGCCGGTTTTGAACCTGTGACCTCCCAAGAGAAATCACAAGTTCTAACCATTGAGCCCACTTAGGTTATCTGACCTTCCTAGCCTTTTAACATGTCAAAATTATAGTGAGTTTGGGACGCTTCTCTCCAAGTCTTTGAGCTTAAGAGTACAATTTTAAAACAAACTAAATAATTCATTTCTTTAGGTCCAATACACCAAAGTTTGGTCTCACTGGACGTTAACCACCAACACCATCATCATCATCATATATATATATATTCAAAAAAACATAATTTAAGAATTTTTTTTTAAAGATAAGACTAGAAAATAAAACAATAAAAAACAAATAAATAAAACCATATTGGATAATTAAAAATAAAACATTAAAATTAAATAAAATTAAACCCAAAAAAACATTAAAAATTAAAATAAAAAATTGAAATAAAAACAATAAATAAACATTTAAAAAAATAATAAAAATATTAGAAAAACAATTAAAAAATCAATTTTTTTTAAATGGTTTTTTGTTTTTACTTTTATGGTATTTTTTTTTTAAATTTCAATGTTTGTTTGTTTGTTTTTTTTTCCAATTTTTAATTTCAATGTTTTTTTTAATAGTTCTATTTTTTTTTTTTATTTCAATCCATGCTTCTGTGATCTATAGGAATTTTTCAATTATATATATATATATTTAATTGTATGTTTTAATTTTTTTTTTTGATAATTTTATTCAAAAAAATTTCCAGACATTAAAAATAAAAATAAAAAAATTTCAATTGCATTATCTTTATAGAATTCAAAAATTTTTATGTAGAATTTACTGATTTTCCTATTTTTTTAATTCAAAATTTTCATAAAAATCTTTTATTTAACATGTCATTTTTAACAAAAAGTCTCGAAATACATATTTTTTAATTATATCTAATGCAAAATGTGTAGTTTTTGTCAAGTATTTAAAAATATTAATTTTTAGTGACAATTATTTTATGTGTATTTTTTTTGTAAGCTTGGAAGGACTACATCTTCATCATGTACAATATATCACTCTGATCGTGGTGAGGAATTGAACCAGTGACTTTACATCAAGGAGTGCCTTAACAGAGCACCCAATCACCATCTATTCAAGACCCATGGACAATTATTTTATGTATATTGAAATATTAATTAACCATATATAAATATAAAAACACAAGTTTGGAAAAACTTTAGAAAACAAATATCTTAGGATGAAAAACATGAAGAGGAATAAGACAACTTGAAAAATGGTTAAATAATCAACATTTAAAAAAAAATGTGCATACTTAGAAGATAATAAAGTTTAAGTGTAAAAAATGAGTCCAAAAAAAAAGGTTGATGTTACATCAACAATTTTTCAAATTGACAGGAAAATCACTAACATTTAAAAAAAAATATGAATAATTAATAGATTTAAAGTTTAAAAAATATGCTCCAAAAAAAATGTGTATTCTGAATCAACACTTTTCAAAATCCATTGATTTTTTTTTACCTCAAAAAAATGAAAACTTGGCTCAATATCTATTTGATTGGAAACAATGTTAATACTAAAATAATTTATGATTGCACGAGTCATGTGGGAGGAAACTATGAATTGAGGTTCATATTAGCCAAATAAGCAGTAGTTCTACCTGGTGGAGGCTGAGATTCGGTTGTACCAATTTAGATGAAGCCAAGACATTTCCACAAGGCCGTATAGACTATACAATCGAGTCCATTTTCTGCCTAGAATTCATACAAGAGTGTGCAAGTGTGATTTTTTGTAGTTTGGTTTTTTTTTAATTGAGTTTAATAAAGTTTCATTATTGTAATTTTTTTTTCTTTTTTCTTTTTGGCCCATCTTCCCATTACGAGAGCCCTTTTTAACCTAAAAATGGAATCCTTGATTTCAAAATTAGATTACTTCATTAACAAATATCATAATACAATTAAAATATTATTTAAAAATATTTGTACTAGAAAGTTAGATATCAAAATATTAACAATAGTAGTTTACATATCCATCATTGTCTTAGACATAGTATTTAAATAATATGTATTTTGGTGATTAGTGGAATTGACAATTAAGATGACCTTATACTCGTCTAACACATGGTCAATTCCATCATTTATCACTATAATCACTATATGCACCACACCTGACCCTAATGTAAACATAGGTTAATTAGGAAATTAAACCAAAAACCTCGTAACATTTTACATGCTTTGCCAAATAAACTAGTCCATAAAATAATATCTAAATAATATTATTTGACATAAAAAAATTACTAAATTTTATTAATATAAACAAAAATTACATATCTCAAATGTCAAACATTCATGTTTAGTTTTAAAGCCTATGACATATCTATCCTATAATACCCCTTTAACATAAATGTGTACTCCCTTTAATTACAAATTGTTGTCTTATATTTTCTTCAGCTAAAATAAATCTAAAAACATATATCTTCTATTGTTCTTCTATTTGCATATGTTGTATATACCTTATACAAAAGGGATAAAAAAAGTAACATTATAGCTTAGAATTGCACCCGAGGATCATATGTATATTCGAATATGTGAAATGTTTAGGGATAATGTAAGGACCATGATCGAGTACTAAAAGAGCTTTTGCCACTATCCTGCATGTCCCAATAGATGTAAAGAGATATGCGAGAAAGTTGAAAGTAGAATCCATAGATCATAAGGCGTAATTCCTCAAGATTGTTTCCTTTTGTATCCACCCAATTACTAAAAAAATTGCCACCCATACTTAAAATTTTCCATCCATAATTTGTGTATGTGGTAGTCCAAATTCAGTTTAAGATCCATCAATTCACAATAGATATTTTTCTTTTAATTAATTCATGCTTTGAAGGGAATGTTATGTCTTCTAGAGATTTGTAAAATTCCTCTTACTCTACCGTTAGGAGGGATCCCCTATGCAGCACCATTAAAATATTTAACATGCTCATGGGATATCCTTATATATTACTTTTTCTTTAAATTTATGAGTTAATTGTTTCATTTGGGATATCCTTATATTTTACATTTTCTTTAAATTTATGAGTTAATGGCAAAGGCTTCATTTATAGAGAACAAAAATTAAAAACCACATTATGCATGCCATGCTACTAGTCATCAGAAGAGTCCACATGTGTTGGATATTTTGCGCTCAATCCAAGTAATTCCATTTGAGGGAGACATGGGATATGTTTTTCTATGCGATTGAGGTGAGCATTCTATTTTTGAATCTGGAATTGAATAAGTTGGAATTCTTTATGAATTTCCTGAAGAGTCGGATTAGTCTTGGATGGGCCAACTACAAGTATCGTCAAGGATCTTTCCACTACATTCTTCATCCCGATAAAGATAGACAATTTGTTTATACTGAGAGGACCAACCCCTGGAATGACCAGGATCTGGCACCAAATCTCCCCATTCCTCCACATCCAAGTCTTCACGCACTGCTTGTTAATTCAAACCTGCTTCCCATCCAGAGATGAGCAGGTGAATATGAGGTTGTGTACCGATCTGATAAGCCTGAGTCACTCCAGGAATGAGACTCGAGGTTGATTTACAGCCTCGACCCCTAGCTGGACGTGGTTGGGGTTGGCTACCACCCTGCTAGCCCAGCACGTCGGTTCTACCCCATACATCCTTCTGACGAGGTGCCTCTGCTAGAGGAAGGACGCGCCATAATGAAATTTTGACGGCCACAATAATGATATGGTACTTTGAGATGAAAAACCAAAACCACCAGTGCGGGGGCAAATAACTAACTTAAGGACATAGTGCGTGCACTGAGGACTGACACTTGTAGGTATATCATAGAATAATTCAACATATCTATGAGAAACAAGACAATAAAACAAACTAGTTCCACGAATATGAGATGGGTATACCGAGCCAGGCCAATCACATCAATTAAGGGCTCCACGAGCCTTCATAAGACAAGACACAACATCCAGTCGGGCAAGTACACTCGCAGAAGGCCCCTCCTCTTAAAGAGAAGTAGATACAACAATAAAACAAGATAAAAGACTAAATCATCCATGCAGAGAATGCATAATTAATTCCAATGTGAAAACCCCAAATACATACCCATCCGAAAAAGACAATTTTCATAACAAATAGAGACAATGCTACCATATTGAAACCACCCATCAGAGAAAACAACTCTTTCCTTCTGAATTTCACAGGATATTTTGATTCTAACCCAAAACATTGTCCCAAAGATCCTTCTCTAACGATTTTTCAGAAAAATATTAAGCATAGGAGGAAGGGAAGGGAAACACATTAACAAAACATACCCACTGACGTAGACCACAGGGAAGAAGTGACCTTCAACATCAGGGAGGCAGGTTTCGTGAAATACCTTCAAGAGCACCCAAAAACCATCCAAAAAAACCTGTAATCGGTCCACCTGCAATGCCTCCGACTCATTCTAAGCTCACAACATAAAACCCCAGCAAGAAACCGTCTCTCAAGATAGAGGAATAAAATGTTCCAAATATTTTAATAACCCAAACGTAGTCTGAAACGTTGGGTTATTAAAATATTTGGAGCAGGTTATTCCTCTATCTTGAAACTAATTTACCTGTATGGATTCTCTTTTTAAAAATAAACTCTCTCGTCGACCCCTCTTCTTACCATAAATGTCATGCATGTGTATTACCACCTTACCAAATATGGAAAGTGTGTGAGGTCTGCTACACTACCTCTCACTGTCCTTTCGCCTTAACCCACTATCCATGGCACATATCTCGTGGTATCTAGTTTTCCACTCACAATTTTTACATAATATATATATTTTTTTTCTTCTGCCTTTGATGTTATGGTAATTAAAACAATAAATTGCACCCCTTATTTTTTATAGTACACTAATTAACAAATAATTAATTTGTTCTCTCATTTCATTACACCAGCACATGAGACACGTTGTGTCACGAAGGATCACGAAAGATCGTGAAAGATCGCTAAAGATCATGAAAGATCGCAAAACATCCTAAAAATGATGTTGTAAGTCATTGAATAAAATTTACATCATCATATGTAATCTCGAAGTTAAAATTATATTTATAATACATAATAATAGTTATATTATATATTAATTAAATACAAATGGAAATAAAAAATATCCATGTATATAAAATAATAAATTTGATATATATTTAATTTTAAAAATATTATATATTAGAGGTGTTGTTTATTGAGGCTATAAATTTGTTTAGATATTTTTTTATTAGGAATTATGATCATAGGAGTGTTTGAATCGCTTTTTTGATAGTGGAAATATATTTAGCACCATCAAAAACTCCCTGAATGATTTCCCAGAAAAAATCATGCCAGAATTTCCACTATTTTCCGTAGTTACACGAGTACCGCTCCCAGGCATTGGAGAGCACGTACCCCAAGCTCCCCCGCTCTTGGGAGCTTAGGCGTTGGTAGGAAACGCTCCAAAACCATTGGGAGCTTCAACGAGTACTTTGGAGCTTTTCGGGAGCTTCACTGCAATGAATAAGCACAAACTTAGGTGTATTTGACGCTGCTAGCTTGGGCGCTGCTTAAACTTATGAAACTGTATGAAGGAAAGGGTATGTCATTGGGTCTAGATCTGGATATGGGTCTGGAACTAAGCGAAACAACCCGTTTATGGAAAGCCCTTCTATCCAAATGAAAATAAGGCAAGTGGCCAATCCTGATTGGCAAGATTTGGATAGAAATAAATAAATTATTTTATTTTTATTTTTAATATATATTAAATTTTAATATATTATATTATTGTCGCTCCGCGACCGAGGAGCATCTAATTTATCAAAATCACTCGGGAATTGCACCCAGCCTCGGCCACACCAGCTACTTATCATGGCTAGATTTTTTTCCCACGGAAGGATTGGAACCAATGACCTTTTCATCACGAGTGTCTTAATAGCACACTCTTCACTGTCGAACGTCTGTGGGCATAAATATAAATTTGTTTTTTTTTTTGACAACAATGGTTATTTTTATTTAGGGCGGCAAACTAGCTGCCACATGCTCTTACAATACAACATTGACAGTGATAGATTCTCATGGATAGCAGAGCGAAATTGCTGTCGTAGAAACAGAGAGACAGGTCACCGAGAAGGGTTCGTCTCACCTTGGGGAGATCCGCAGCCTTTCGAAGATGAGAAACGTTGATAATGTTGTAAATGGGCTTCAAATAGAGAACAGAATAAACGCCGATGCTGGAACTTAGATGGCATCTTGATTTTCCTTTATGGACGCTTGAGGTTTTAATTTTGAAGATAAGGAAGCTAGCATAGGAACCAAGGAGCCGGCCGGCTAATCTTGTTGGGACCAAGAACCAGATAAAACGACGCCTCTTTTTAGAACAGTCATCAATGCGCGCCCAGCTCAGTCCCCACATACTGCAAAGTAGGGCAGCAGGGGACACCGACAGGAAACAGAGGCCATTGAAAGGAAAACAAACAGGAGGGGAATGCAGGCCCGAGACCACAATATTAATCAGATTGATAATACAATTTGGAGAGATCCCGAATAGCAGGATCCTGAGGAATAGAATGATAGCCATAGGATCATTTAGGAAAGGAAGTCCGAACTGCAGAAACATTAAGGAATGCAACAGGAAGATTCAATCGAATTGACCACCAGAGATCTCCGAATATAGAGGGAGCCAAGATTGGCCTCCTTATCAGCTTGAGAGTTGAGATTCCTTAATATGTGGAAGAAGGAGATTTTAATAAACTTGGGCAATAAGAGCCGGATTTTTTTGATAATAGTGGCTAAGTGAACCTGATGGGGAGTCTTATGAGAGGTCAACGCCTGGATGATAAGTCTGGAATCTCCAAAGACAGAAAGAGAAAGGATATTTCTATTAATCGCCAGATTAAGGCCCTGCCACAGTGCGAGAGCCTCCGCTCTGTTGTTGGATTCGATGCCCAGACCCCAATGGAACCGCAAATCAGTTGAACCTCCTGGACGCAGAATAACCCCACCACCGCCAACTACACCGGGGTTTCCTTTAGAGGCCCCATCGAAGAATAGGCAGTGATCATCCAAGGCCGATCTCCACTTGATAAACTGCTGTTCATCCAGCCGAATATCCCAATTGGCATGGGCAATTGCAGGAGGAATGGACCTTTCCTTCAAATTCGGAACAAGTTCTTTAAGCCAATGCTCCTCCTCATTGTCCAGACTCATTTCATTCCTTGAGGTAGTATTGGCTTCCAAAGCCTCGCCCAGCAAAGCTTTGATTTTAGAAATAACTCTGGTAGAAGTGCAGCTTTCTCCTCTGAAAAGTCTATTATTCCTCTCCAACCACAGCTTCCAGCAGATGAATTTAGGGATCCACATCCAGCTTATTTTGAGAAGGCTTTTTTTTGTAAGGAAAAAGGGAGATAAACTGGCCCAAGTTCGAAGCAGAGAAGGGATGTTGCCTGGGAGGTCTAATTTAGCTGGACCTAACATCAGTACACCCCTCCAGACTACCTGAGCAAAGGGGCAAAGCAACAACAGATGATTAGCTGTTTCTTCATCAGACAAGCAAAGGGGGCACCTGGAAGGCCCTTCCATCCCTCGTCTACGCAAATTATCTCTGGTAAGAATGCTTTTATGCGCTAAAGTCCAACAGAAGAAGTCAATTTTGGGGAGCGAAGGGAAGTCCCAAATAAATTTCCATTGAGCTGGGTCCGGTGGAGCAGATGGAATAGCCATCATTCTTTTGTAACCTTCGGAAGCAGTGTAAGAGCCTGAAAGAGAGCCCCATCCTCTTTTGTCCTTAGAAGTGGCCTTTGAGGGAGATTTTCCTTGAAGCAGATCTAACAGTAACGAAGCTTCCCCCTGCAACCAGTGGGGAACCTCCCCCAAATTCGAACTATCCCAGAGTCTACCGGCCTCATCTGTCCAGTTAGAAATATCCCACAGAGTGTTCAAATTGCAGGACTGAAGCCAAGCTTTGATATTTGCTAGACCTTCCACTTGAATCAGAGGCTGATCACCCAGAATCGAGTCCTCCCAAATTTTGATTTTTCTTCCATTACCAGGGATCCAGTAAAGATTATGGCTGAATTGCTCCATAGCAGAACTGCAAAGTTTGAAGATCGGAGATCCTTTTAAAGATCTTGGGGGCTGATCCAAGCATCTCAAACGCTGCCCATGGAAGTATTTCTTCCATAGGACTCTTTTACTCCAGCTAGAGTTCCCAGAGACTAAATTCCACAGGATCTTGGATCCCAAAGCAAGGTTTTGGGCAGCCAAATTACGCAGATGGAGACCTCCTTCCAGAAGAGGTCTCTTGAGAGTATCCCAGTTCACTAAGTGAAGCCTTCTATCGTTGTTGTTCCCACCTTCCCAAAGAAATCTTCTCAACAGACTGTCCATTTTACTGAGAAAGGTTTTGGGGGCAAGGAGAATGGAATGTTGATATAGAGGCATACTTATAAGGACCGATTTCATAAGGATGACCTTCCCAGCATTATTCATCCAAGAGGCTCCCCAAGCTTGGATTCTGAGATTTAGCTTGTCGAGCAGGGGCAGCCAATGAGAAAATTTAGGCTTGGATTTGAAGATTGGGATCCCGAGATATTTAAATGACTCCCAATTTCGTATTCCATCCATTTCTAAGAGCCTTGCAATATCTGACAGCTCCTTGATCGAGCAATTCCAGCCGTAGATAGAGCATTTTCGATAGTTAATCTTGCTGCCCGAGATCTCCCTGTAAATGTCCAGCTCCTTCTTGAAGGATCTAGCAGAATTTATGCTGGCTCTTCCAAGCAGTAAAGTGTCATCAGCGAACTGGGCATGATTTATGTCTTTCACCTTGTGAGTCGTTCTGAGGCCAGGCAGGGATTGGATCTGCTGGTTGAAATCAAGTTGGAAGCTGAGCACTGAGGCCTGAACAGCGTAGAGGAGCGGAGACAAAGGGCAACCTTGTCTAAGGCCCCTAGAGGCGCGGAAGAAGTCAGTAGAACGACCATTGACCAATGGTGCGATCCATGGCGAGGCAATACAGGCTTTCACCCAATTTATGAAGGCTGTTGAGAAGCCTAACTTCTTCATCACAATGAACAAAAATTCATGTCTCACCCTATCAAAGGCGTTAGCCAGATCGAGCTTAATCACCATTCCTTTCTCATTTCTTTGGCATCTTGAGTGCACTGCTTCTTGCACCAGCACAATGTTGTCCAAAATCTTTCTACCTTTGATGAAGCCACCTTGATTTTCTGGGATGATGGCTGGCAAAATATTCTTAAGGCGGTTGGCTATTATTTTGGAGACCAGCTTGTAACTGGAATTGCACAAGGAAATGGGCTTGAATCCGCTGAAGTCTGAGGCACCTTTCTCTTTCGGGATCAAGGCGAGAAAGGCCGAATTGATGCCGCCGCCCAGCTTTGCACAAGACTGGGACTTCCTGACCATTCTCAATAGATCTTTTTTTATTGTTGACCAGCAAGTCAAGAAATACCTGACTGAGAACCCATCAGGGCCTGGGGCTTTATCAGGCTCCATGCAATCCAGAACTTTCTTAAGCTCGTCCATACTGATCGGAGCAGTCAACACAGCATTATCTGAATCCTGAACGCAATGGGGTATTAAGTCAATCGGATAGGCATGAGGATCAATAAGGGGGTCATCAGGAGCCGAATAAAGATCTTTGAAGAAGGTGTAAGCAGCTCTCTTAATGCCATCAAAGTCTTTAACCACAATATTTTGGTAATGTATCTCAGAAACTGTTTTGAAATGCTTACGAGCTTCGGCTTGCTTATGGAAGAAACTGGTGTTTTTATCTCCGGACTGTAACCATAGATTTCTTGACTTCTGTCTCCAGAATTCTTCTTCAGCCCTGCTAGCTCTGTGAAAATATTTTTGCAGATCAACTTCTTTTTGGAGAAGACTTTGAGTTACAGAAGTGTTCTCCATAGCTAATTGATGGGCAGCAAGACTAATAAGAGATTCTTTTCTTTTGGCAGAGGGGGTTTTCAATCTTTTAGCCCACTCCTTAAGACTTCTTTTCAGGCCCCTAATTTTTTCTTCCCACACAAAGAATGGTGAACCAAGGACAGGCCTATTCCAGGCTTCAGAAACCACCTCTTGGAATCCTTCTTGCTGAATCCATAGAGGACTGAAACGAAATGGGATGGGACCCAGATTACCATCCAGGGAAAGCTCGAGGAGGATGGGCTTATGATCAGAAGTGTAGTTTGGGAGAATTTTAGAAGTGGCCATTAGACCGCATGTCAGGAAAGAAGAGTGGACAAGGAATCTGTCCAAACGAGCAGCAATGTGGTTGGGGGCTAATATTTTGTTGGACCAGGTGTATATCCCTGAAGATGGTTTAATGTTTTCCAGATCCCAGCCCAGCATAATATCTTCAACCCATTCTCTGGCAGGATCCCTGACAAGGGAGCCACCCTTTTTCTCATCAACAGCAAGGGTGACATTCAGGTCACCTGCAATAATGATATTTTCTGGATTGTGCTCTGAAAGAAAGGATTGAAGCGAGTTCCAACAAATTTTTTTCTTGCCTGGCAAAACCGGAGCATAAAGATTAAACATACTTACTTGTTGACCAGAATCTTTGTGGAGGAGCTGAGTGAAAAGCCAATGGGGGCTACTTTTTTCTTGAATAAGATCATATATGGTGCTGTTCCAAAAGGTGGCTATTCCACCAGAAGCGCCTCTAGCACTAACCGCTCTTCCATGACCTTTTTGCCAAAAAACTTTGCTAGATTGGAGGAGAAGGAGATCCTCCAGCTTTGTCTCCTGGATGAGGAGGATTTCAGGCGAATAAATTCTCACTATGTCTTTCAAGGCTTCCTCTTTCAACCTGCTACCTAATCCTCTGCAATTCCAGGAGACGTATTTCATTATTTACTGATTTGGGGGGTTATGGCTCCTTTTGGAGCCCTATTAAGCTTGCGCCCAGATCTGGTATTCATCATTCCTTTGAGGGTTTTTTGGGAACCTTGGAGGACATCCAGATAAGTTTTTTCCTCTCTTTGTTTCTTGTTGGATTTTCGACCCCTGGTCGTCTTGATAGGAGTGACTTGCGAGTTGTCAGATTCAGAGTCTCTCTCTTCTGTTTCTCCCCCAGAGTCGGAGGCAAGACTGATGTGCTCTTCGTTGCCTTCGTTTCCCCTCTGAACATCATCAACTGGTGGAACAATTGATTCGACTTCAGTTTCTTTCACTTTCTTCAACTTGTTTTCTGTTTCCTCTTGGGGCTCCATTGCATCCACCTTTTCACCTGAGGAGGAGCCATCTTTAGAAGCAGCTGTGGCCTTTGGGTTAGTTTGTGACTTCCCCAATGGCCCGGAGTTATTCTGCCCCGAAGGCTTTGGGACAGCCTTACCCTTTTTAATTTCTTTCCATCCTTCTTCTTCAACCCTGTTCCCTGTTGGAGCTTTTGGGCAGTTTCGCTGGAAGTGTCCATGCTCATGACAGGTTCTGCATTTGAAAGGCAACTGCTCGTAGTCCAGCTTCTGGTAATGCTGCCATTCTCCAACTGTAAGTTTGACCGCTTCTGGCAGACTGGCTTCCAGATCGACTTCCACGCAGATTCTAGCACAGGTATATTGGCCCTTGTGGTCAACTTTGTCGATGAAACGACCCAACCCATTACCAATCTTCTGCAGGGATTGATAGCTCCAACAATGAATCGGGAGGTTAGGAAGATGAACCCAGACCGACACCTCCTTAGGGACATCGACAGAGGGATCAAAGTCGGGACTCCATTTGTTAAGATACAGTCCCTGATTTCCCATGAAATACGACCCATTTCTGAACACCAAATCACGATCTTCTTTGGAGGTAAATTCAAAAATGAAATAGCCTCTTCCCACAACATAACAAATCACGTTGTTTTTCAGCTGAGGCCTCCAGTTTCGCTGAATCCAATCGTCCGTGGTTTTGGTGGATGGCCAGCGGCCCATAAACTGCCCTACCAACCCTCTGTTAGCCAGAGCAAGAGAAATTTTGATCGATTGTTCCTCTGGTAGTGCAATCTCTGGAATTTCTTCGAGCTTTTTTATGAATTTCGGCACTTTAGAGTTCTGGCGTTTCTTCCCTTTCTGCGTTAATAGGCTTCAGAAGGCATCTTCAGAAGATGACGGTGGGGTGGGAGAGGGCTCCCCAACCCCAGGACCTCTCATGGCGACGGCAAAAGATCGATGGCGGCTGCAGACCTATTCAAAACCCTTCAGAGCAGAGCAGAGCGCGCGCGTTTCCATAAATATAAATTTGTTAACCATAATAATAATAATAAATTATTTTTATATGTAGATAAATGTCTTTCGGATTAATCACGTCATTAGGATTAGGTCAACGCAAGATTAATCCGAAAGACATTTATCTACATTATAAAATACAAAAGTCTTAAATATAACAATATTTTTATTTTTATATAATTATGTTGTCTGAATTTTTATTTGTTTAATATTGACTATATATTTTTATATGATTATGTTGTCTGAGTTTATTTGTTTGGTATTGACTCTATTTTTATATATCTTTATTTACATAAAAAAATTTAAGATATTGTTATTCTTTTTAACATATGCTATATATTGAATCCACAATTAATATGTATCTTTATAATGTGTTAAATTTGATTTTTTTAAAATCAGATAAAATGATAACTAATATAATTTTATTTAAAATAATTAAAATATTTATACCTTAAAAAGAATATTTTAATATTTAATAAATATAAAATTAAGATGAATCTTTTCTTTTCACGAAGACTACCTTAGTTTTTGAAACACCCAACTTCTCTTAAAGTATGTGTTTAACCCTTGGTTAAACTGAGAGGGGGGGGGGGTGAATCAGTTTAATGCAGTCATGTTCTTATTAAACTTTATTTTATACTCATTCACATCCTCATTTTGTGATCAACTTAGTATACAATGGAACAACAATCTTAATAAGTGAGCAGCATGTATTAAGCATAATAAATACAGAGTATCAACACATAATCATCATGCATATAGACAACAGATATAAGTGGAAACCCATAAGGGAGAAAACCACATCTTATTATTGTTGTGATGCAAAGGCAAGCTCCAACTCCCTCTCACCAATGATTTTCTGTAGGCTCCAACCTACACGAGGCTACTACCTCAATTCTGCATGCTACAACTTGCGAGGAAGCTCCAACTCCCATCTATGTTCTATAGGCTACAACCTATAGGAGGCTCCTACCTTAGCCAGCTACAACTCGAATTATATCAAGCTACAACTTGATATGGAAGCACCAACTTACTCACACTACAATGAGAACACATGTTGATTTACCTGGGTATCAGCTCTATTCTGTTTCTTAATCATTGTTGTCCACCAGCCTTCATATCTCCTTATATCATCTCTGAATCTTCACAACTTCTCTATCTGCTCCTCCTTCTTCTTACCCTCTCTGCCTCATTTCTTCATTCTCTCTCCTTCTTTTGCATATCTATGTGACAGACCTAGCATAGGAGGCAGCAGGTCAATGAAGCAGAGAAATGCGTCAATCAAAAACCCTGGCACATTACAGCTCGCTCGAATATGACCGAAGGAAATAGCTTGGTCGATTGATCACAGAAGAAATTGATTGTATAAATAAAAACTCCTTCCTATTAGGGCTAACCTAACCGGTTAGGGACTTTATAAGAGGCGGATCATATCCACGGTCAAAGTCCCAGATATTGAAGTAATTGACGGATAAAAGGTATCATAGTAAGGGTTCCTTCGCCTCCCTTTTGTCGGCTCGAGGTTTGTTTTGTGACAGATTACAGAATATCCACTAGCTCATGGACATAAAGTTGAAGGTAGAGCAGAGGACTGAAAATCCTCGTGCCACCAGTTCAAATCTGGTTCCTGGCAAGATGTCAATATCCATGTCTCCATATCCATCCATCTATTCTATCTAGACATATCCGTATGTATCTGTACATACGGAGACACCCCGATCAAAATAGATAGATGAATAAATATGTTCTCCCCCTCTTCTTTGATCAGGAGAACGAGAGAGATGTTGGTCTTGCAAGGTGCGGGTCTTGCCTAAAAAGAATATACTAATACTGGCCTTGTGGACTCATCATAATCTACTTACTGTTGGTCCAGCTAGCACAGAATCAATGAAGGAAGATCGGGCAGAGCAAGCAACAAAGGATAGAGCAAGCCATGGTCCGGGGAAAGATCTGGTTAGCACGAAGATCGATGCCGGGCTCAGTCAAAACTACTATTGACTAAACAAAGCATGATGCTAGTTCGTTCATTCTTGGTCCCTGTGAGGTCCATTCCTGGTTCAGACATAAGCTCAGAAAGAGAACAATCTGGTTCTAAACGTACTGACTTGGGAGAGTCAAAAGCGAGACTCGGGAACAGGCTCATGATATACCGGAACAGGAGAAAGAGGAAATACCGGCCTTGGAAGTGGTTCATAACAAAGATCGAATCCGGACTGAGAACAAAGAGTATGACCATTAGTTACTAGTAATCCGTAATCATTAGACCATATTAGCTTATATCTATTAGCTTCCATATATTAGAGCTATACTGGTAACACATCATATCAAAGCTTCTACATAGTACTATCATGTTACTAGTAATACTTACACCAAATAAGGTAAGTGCTTTTTATTATGGAATAACCTTGTAGCTTACTGAATATTCGAGCTTATACGGTGATTACAATGGTGATAGTACATCTTACACTAGTATTGAACATGCCGAGTGAGCTTAATACTAAGACTATCTAAGCTTAAGCTGTAATGTGATAGAGCTTGGTTCCATATCATTGAACATACGGATTATCCCTATTTCACTAAGCAATGATTAAACCCTGTAACCTGAAAGCTCATGTGAACAAAGAGACCAATAATTCCTACTACTTAAGCTATGATATCCACTTTCATATATGGGAATAGTTCTAATCTATCACATGCTTTTATTAGCTTATGAGTGGTGTTAAAGACCAGTATAAGGAGAAGCTCGTAATCATACTTCACATGTTATGCTTATACTTGTTGTGATTAGCTGATTCCAGTTCCAGGTTTAAGCTAGTATCACTCATTTATAGAGGTTACCTTATGACTGTTTGTATTCCACAGGGAATTCGAAGTGAATAGGTATGACTCTTTGCCTTCCACCTTCTCGTTTTCTTGCCTAGCACATTCAGAAAAATATAACAATATGTATACATTTCAATATTACAGTGGGGTATTTCTTTGCCCACGGAGACTTGCCTTTGCATCACAAACAATATAAAATTAATTAAAACATTTACATTTACATTTGCAACAGATATATCTCATTCAACCCTTTCAGTTCTTGGCTCACTGTATGTTTGTCTTTTCTGCTGCTGTAGTGTAACAGTTCATTCGACATATATTATGTTCTGGACCCACAACATCTGGCAATTTAAATAAATAAGTGCGGGAGATTTAATATCTCAAATCACAGATTTGAGATATTAAAATAGTATTCTTTTTTGTTATAAAACCACACAACCCAAATTTCCTGTGTGAAGGATTTACCTTTCCACTCTTTGATTTACAATCAACCCCAATTCAAAATATTAACTTGCGGAAGCTACTTTCTTCAAATCTTTGATTTAAAACCTTGTAAATAAAACCCCCTTCAATTTTTATATGCGGAGTTCTACTTTACATACCATACTTGGTCTCAACTCCATTTTAGACCAAATCTGAGTTTGAGTTCTCACACCATATGGCACCTCGAATTAATATTCGATTTTCATTTAAACTCAAACATATATACAATCTTCACAAAACATTCTCCTTTTATTTACAATTGGCATTTGAATCGAATTATGAACTTCGTTCTCACTACATACATTAATATGTGTTCATGCATCTATTCAACGTTTTGTCGAGACTCACTTCACATATGGTTCAACCCCATGACGCATATACAATGCTCTTCCATACTCTATCAACAACATTAGGTCCGTCTGGGTCCCACAACTCATTCAACGCATAAACTGAATATCAACACATTAGAGTTCTATCATCAACGTTTACTCTTTCCCTCGGGCCCACATGTCAAATAATTAATAATGAATTAAACGCTTACCATGCCTGCGTTAACAAACCAACAAATTTTCTGTGCGAACGCCCTTGGATCTTCTTCCCTCGAGATTGGACGAAAATCGCATTTTTTTCCATCACTGAGCTTTAACGCGAAAATAATTTGTGAAATGGGTGGTAATTAAATACCACTCCAGGCTACGTGTCAAACGTCGAATGCTATCGCATTTTTTTTGGGATTCCGCTTACCATTTAGAAATTATGCGAAAACCATAAATGGTTTTCGATTTCCGCCTTTACTGTTTACACAGTTCTGGTTCCACTTTAACTCGTGGTTCTGTCCAAAAATCCGCCCTCGCTCCTGCAATTCGAAGTCTCACTCTCCATTTGTAGATTTCATTAACCTTCATCTTTCTCCAACGTTTTGCGTAAACTCGGTCCTTTGGTTCTGCTTCTAAATGCAGCAACTAGTCTTCATTTCGACTTCATTCTGAATCCCATTTCAATTCGTCCTCTGCACATATCTTAACAGATGTAATGCCACTCCTCTTCATCGTTTGACTACCATCGAATCATGATATGTTTCCACATCGGATCCGCTTCAACTTTGCTGTTGATCCGCTTAAAACTTTGTTGTTCCTCAATGCTATTAACACATAGCATCAATGCACTGTCTCTTCAATCCATATAATTTGATCTTTGTTTTTATTAAACCCTTAATGCGATTCAACGCTCCATCATTGACTTATAATTCTGCACTATCGACTAATCCTCTACTATGATTCCCCCTTTCTACCTAAATGCCCTTCTTAAGATCCGATATATTTGGTTGTCAACTCTGTATTAAAACTCAATTTCGCTCCATGTCATCGACCCTTGCAGTGGTCGATGACTGCAACCCTTCCTCGTCTTCTCATCATACACAGAGTGTCATCTCAGAGATCTGTTACAGAGTTTCTCATACAATTACCCATAGAATTCAAACATCTTCACACAGAATTCAATCCAAGAATACACATATATTTCAGAACCAATTTCCTCATTATATGTATGAAGTCAAATACAAAAGAATTCACTTACAAACTTCTTGTTTGGCCAGATCTTCAATTCGATGGCCTTTCTACCTCACTACTCTGTACCTGAACCGCTATACTGCTTCAATTCACTGCCTTTGCTTCCTCTGCTCCTTGTCTGTCTCCTTTGTCTTATTGCTGGTTCTTCTTTGTTCTTTTGCCTTAGTGATAGTTCAGGTGCTGCTCCTTTCTTCTCCTTTGCCATCAATGACAATATTTCCAATAGTATCAAGGAGATGGCTAACACGTCAAGGAGTCATATAGGGTCAGACGGTAAAATATAATTTCAAAATGGGAAATACTACTTTGGGATAATCGAAATGGCTCTGCCAAAAGGAGTCAAAAGAGTATAGTAGAGCGGCGTGTATGTTCTGCGATGCTGCTCGATTGCCAAAGCCTCTCTCCAAGATACCGTACCTCAGGTCCCAACATTTTTTAATCACTTGCTCCGCAAAAAATAGGGTAAATGTTCATAAAAATTTACAATACATCCGAGCTCAAACCAAAACTGGCCTTAACATGATTATACATTCCCATCTCTAGTGAGCCAGAAAGAAAGACGTAATATAGGTGTGACTAATAGACTGTGATGGCGACCTTTTTTTTGCCCGCGCGCACACACAACATCGAGTCTGTGTAGGTTTACGATGGCTGCGAAGCCACAACCGCCGCCATGGGTGCGCCTGGGGGTGGGGAGCCCTCTCCCACCCCTCCGATCTCATCTGAGGAAGATTTTCATCGCCTGTTAACGCAGAAAGGGAAGAACTGACCGATTCCTGATGTCCTGAAGTTCATAAAAAAACTGGAGGAAATTCCTGAGATCGCCCTGCCAAAGGATCAACCGATAAAAATCGCCCTAGCCCTGGCTGACAGAGGGTTGGTTGGGAAATTTATGGGTTGTTGGCCATCTACAAAAACAACTGATGACTAGATTAAACACAACTGGAGGCCTCAGCTGAAAAACAATGTGATCTTATATGCGGTCGGAAGAGGCTTTTTCATCTTTGAATTCACCACCAAAGATGATAGAGATCTAGTATTCAGAAATGGTCAGTATTTCATGGGAAATCAGGGTCTGTATCTTAATAAATGGACCCCTGAATTCGATCCTTCAGTCGATGTCCCTAAGGAGGTCCCTGTCTGGGTCCGACTCCCCAACCTCCCGATCCATTGCTGGAGCTTTCACTCCTTACAGAAGATTGGAAATGGGCTGGGCCGATTCATTGACAAAGCAGATAACAAGGGCCAATACACCTGTGCAAGAATCTGTGTGGAAGTCGACTTAGAAGCTGGTTTTCCTGAGGCGGTAAAACTTACAGTTGGAGACTGGCACCATTACCAAAGGCTGGACTACGAGCAACTGCCTTTCAAATGCAGAACCTGTCATGAACATGGGCACTTCCAACGGAATTGTCCAAAAGCCCCAACAGGGGACAAGGTGGCAGAAGAAGGATGGAAAGAAATCAAAAACGGCAAGGCTATCCCAAGGCCATCTGAGAAGAAAAATTCTGGACCATTGGGGAAGCCCCAGACTAAACCAAAGGCCAAAGAAGCTCCAAAAGTAGGCTCCTCCTCAGGTGAAAAGGTGGAAGCCATCTGGACCCAAGAAGAACCAGAAGACTTGTCGAAGAAAGTGAAAGAATCTAGTGAAGAAACAATCATCCTCCCAGCAGATAATGACCAAGGAGGAAACGAAGGTAACGAGGAGCACATCAGTCTTGCCTCCGAATCTGAGGGAGAAACAGAAGAGAGAGACTCCGAATCAGACAGCTCGCAAGTCACCCCTATCAAGTCGGCCAGGGGTCGAAAATCCAAGAAGAAACAGAGAGAGGAAAAAACTTATCTGGACGTACTCCAAGGCTCCCAGAAAACTCTCAAAGG
Organism: Pinus albicaulis; assembly: GCA_034641835.2. Taxonomy (NCBI): domain Eukaryota; kingdom Viridiplantae; phylum Streptophyta; class Pinopsida; order Pinales; family Pinaceae; genus Pinus; species Pinus albicaulis. The sequence continues at coordinate 273,085,820 of CM076582.1, forward strand.
AATGATGAATACAAGATCCGGGCACAAGCATGGCAAGGCTCCAAAAGGAGCCACAACCTCCCAAGCCAGTAAATAATGAAATATGTCTCCTGGAACTGCAAAGGATTAGGCAGCAGGCTGAAAGAAGAAGCCCTGAAAGATATTGTGAGGATGTATTCGCCTGAAATCCTTCTCATCCAGGAGACAAAGTTGGAGGATCTTCTCCTCCTCCAAGCTAGCAAAGCTTTCTGGCATAAAGGCCAAGGGAGAGCTGTCAGTGCTAGAGGCGCCTCTGGTGGGATTGCCTCCTTCTGGGACAGCTCCATTTATGACCTGATTCATGAAGAATGCTGCCTCCACTGGCTTTTCACTAAGCTCCTCCATAAAGATTCTGGCCAACAAGTAAGTATGTTCAATCTATATGCTCCGGTATTACCAGTTGAGAAAAAAATTTGCTGGGACTCGCTTCAGTCCTATCTTTTATTGCACAATCCAGAAAACATTATTATTGCAGGTGATCTGAATGTTACGCTAGCTGTAGAAGAGAAAAAGGGTGGCTCCCCGGTCAGGGACCCAGCTAGAGAATGGGTTGAAGACCTTATGTTGGGCTGGGATCTAGAGGATATCAAGCCCACATCTTGGAAATTCACCTGGTCCAACAAAAGGATAGGCCCCAACCATATTGCTGCTCGTTTGGACAGATTCCTCGTCCAAACCTCTTTCTTGACATGCGGTCTAATGGCCACCTCTAAAATCTTGCCAAAATACACTTCTGATCATAAACCCATTCTTCTTGAGCTCTCCCTGGATGGAAACCTTGGCCACATTCCCTTTAGATTCAGTCCTCTGTGGCTTCAGCAAGATGGTTTCCAGGAGGTGGTCTCAGAGGCCTGGAACCGGCAAGTTCAAGGTTCCCCATTCTTTGTGTGGGAATAAAAATTGAGGGGTCTTAAAAGAGGGCTCAAGGGGTGGGCTAGAAGCTTGAAAACACCCTCCTCCAAAAGAAAGGAGGCCCTTGACAGCCTTGCTGTCCATCAATTAACAATGGAAAAATCCGTTGTATCTTAAGGCCTCCTTCAAAAAGAATTTGAACTGCAAAAAGACTTCCATAAAGCAAGTAGGGAAGAAGAAGAGTTCTGGAGACAGAAGTCCAGAAATCTTTGGTTACATGCCGGAGACAAAAATACAAGCTACTACCACAAGCAAGCTGAAGCACGCAAGCACTTCAAAACAGTTAATGAAATTCATCATCAAAACGCTGTGGTTAAAGATTTTGAAGGCATAAAGTGGGCAGCCCACTCTTTCTTCAAAGACCTCTACTCTGCCCCTGAAGACCCTCCTATCGATCTTCATGCCTATCCGTTTGAACTAATTCCTCATAATGTTCAAGAATTTGATAATTCTACGCTGACTGCTCCGATCAGCATGAATGAGCTTAAAAAAGCTTTGGATTGCATGGAACCGGATAAAGCTCCTGGCCCTGATGGGTTCACCGTAAGGTTTTATCTGACCTGCTGGGCCACAATAAAAAAAGATCTGCTGAGAATGGTCAGAAAATCTCAGTCATGTGCCAAGATTGGAGGTAGCATCAACTCGACCTTCCTTGCATTGATCCCGAAAGAGAAAGGCGCCTCCGATTTTAGCAGATTCCGGCCCATCTCTTTGTGTAACACTAGTTATAAGCTGGTTACCAAAATAATAGCCAACCGCCTCAGGAAAATTATGTCGGTCATCATCCCTGAAAATCAAGGAGGATTCATCAAAGGGAGAAAGATTTTGGACAATATTGTGCTGGTGCAAGAAGCAGTTCACTCAAGCTGTCATCGAAATGAGAAAGGTATGGTGATTAAGCTCGATTTGGAAAACACCTTTGATAGGGTGAGACATGATTTCCTGTTTACTGTGATGAAGAAAATGGCTTCTCATCAGCCATCATAAATTGGGTAAAAGCCTGCATAGCCTCCTCTTGGATCGCGCTGTTGGTTAATGGTCGATCAACAAATTTCTTCCAAGCCTCAAGGGGACTAAGACAAGGTTTCCCTTTGTCCCCGCTCCTTTACGCTATCCAAGCCTCAGTGCTCAGCTTCCTGCTTGACTTCAGTCAACAGATCCAAACTCTGCCAGGCCTTAGAATGGCTCACAATGTCAAAGATATAAACCATGCTCAGTTTGTTGATGACACATTATTGCTTGGTGGAGCAAGCATAAATTCTGCAAGGTCCTTCAAGAAGGAGCTGGACATTTATAGGGAGGTCTCGGGCAACAAGATCAACTATCTAAAAAGCACAATATATGACTGGAATTGCTCGTTCAAGGAATTGACAGACATAGCAAGGCTATTAGAAATGGAAGGATCCTGGACTTGGGAATCATTTAATTATCTTGGGATCCCAATCTTCAAGTCCAAACCTAAAGTAGCCCATTGGATACCCCTGCTAGACAAGCTAAAACTCAGAATTCAAGCTTGGGGAGCCTCATGGTTGAATAATGCTGGGAAGGTTATCCTTATGAAATCTGTTCTCACAAGTCTGCCATTATATCAGCATTCCATTCTCCTTGCCCCTAAAACCTTTATAAGTAAAATGGACGGTCTTCTGAGAAGATTTCTGTGGGAAGGGGGGGAAAAAAATGAAAGAAGGCTTCACTTAGTAAACTGGGACACTCTTAAGATGCCATTATTGGAAGGAGGTCTTCAAATGCGTGATCTGGCTGCCCAAAATCTTGCTCTGGGCTCCAAGCTCCTTTGGAACATTGTCTCTGGGAAACCTAGTTGGAGTAAGAGAGTCCTGTGGAAAAAATATTTTCATGGGTAGCGCCTGAGGTGCTTGGATCAACCTCCAAGCACATCCAAAGGATCTCCTGTTTTCAAACTCTGTCTTAAAGCAATGGAGCACTTCAGCCACAAGCTATACTGGATCCCAGGTAATGGGAAAAAAATAAGAATCTGGGATGATTCGATTCTAGGTGATCAACCTTTGAACTAGATGGAAGAACTCGTAAATATTAAAGCTTCGCTTCAGGCCTGCAATTTGAAAACCCTCTGGGACATCTCCAATTGGACGGAGGATGCAAGAAGTCTTTGGGACAGCTGGAATCTGGGGGAGGTCCCTCATTGGCTGGAGGGAGAAGCCTCATTAGTGCTGGATTTGCTTGAAGGAAAATCTCCATCAAAGGCTACTTCTAAGGACAAACGAGGGTGGGGCTCACTCTCAGGCTCATACTCAGCATCAAAAGGTTACAAAAGCATGATGGCTGTTCCAAATGTCCCTTCGGATCCAGCTCAATGGAAATTTGTTTGGACCTTTCCCTCTCTCCCCAAAGTTGACTTCTTCTACTGGATGTTGGCGCATAAAAGTATCCTCACCAGAGATAATCTGCGAAGGCGTGGAATGGAAGGGCCCTCCAGGTGCTCCCTATGTGTGTCAGATGAAGAAATGGCTGATCACCTATTGTTAATGTGCCCCTTTGCTCAAGAAGTATGGAGGGGTGTCCTGATGTTAGGATCTGACAAAATAGAGCTCCCTGGAAATATACCAAATCTCCTTCGAAATTGGGCCAAATTATCTCCGTTCTGTCTCTCCAAAAAAAGCCTACTCAAGACTGGCTGGATGTGGATTCCCAAATTCATTTGCTGGAAGCTGTGGCTGGAGAGGAACAACAGAATTTTTAGGGATGAGAGCCGTAACCCTGCCAGAGTTATCTCTAAAATCAAAGCTCTTTTGGGGGAGGCACTAGAAGCCAACACTGCCATAAGAAACGAAATGGCCCTAGACAGTGAGGAGGATCTCTGGCTTAAAGAGCTCGTTCCAAACCATAAGGACAACCCCATTCCTCCTGCAATTGCCCCTTCTAATTGGGAAATTCGTCTGGATGAGCAGGAGTTCATTAAGTGGAGGTCAGCTCTGAATGACCATTGTCTTTTCTTCGACGGGGCCTCTAAAGGTAATCCTGGAGCAGCAGGAGGCGGTGGGGTTCTCTTGTGTCCTGGTGGTTCAACAGAGTTGCGTTATGCATGGGGTCTGGGCAAGGAAACAAACAACATAGCGGAGGCTCTTGCTCTATGGCAGGGTCTAAATCTGGCGATTAAGGGGAACTTCCTATCCATCTTTGTCTTTGGGGACTCTAGGCTAATCATCTAGGCTATGAATTCCCATAAGAATCCATCTCAGGTTCATTTAGCCTCCATTCTAAAAAAAATCAGGCTTATCTTGCCCAAGTTCCACAAAATCTCCTTCTATCACATTCTCAGGAAGTTAAATTCTCAGGCGGACTTGGAAGCCAATCTTGGCTCTCTCCGGAGTAGAAGATCCCTATCAGTTAATAATGTTGATTCAATCTGCAGCATTCCATAAACCTATTGAAAATTGGGCTTCATTACCTTCGGGCATTCCCCTGTTTCAAAGTTCCACCCACCTTCCAGCACTTCGGGATCGGACCAACTCAAGCGGCCAGTTGCTATTGATCATGGATTCTGCTATAAAGATACAGTCAGATCAATCTCCCCTCATTTTCGACCTTTGCCCTCTACCAGATCTCCTTGCTGTTACAACCCGCAATCTGATGGGCGAGTTCTGGGCGGACCTTAACAACAACATCATCGGTAGTAGCAGTCAAGTCTTGACATTTCTTTATAAAGGATCTGCAGCTGACCGAAGGGTTGGTTCTTCTCTAGACATCCTGAGAAGCAAAGCTGCGAATCTGCAAGCTCTCACGGAGGAAAATAAGATGCCTCACTTATTCAAACCCTAGAGCTCATCCATGCCCCTTCCGGAAATCTCAGGGCAACTCTTTTAGCAGATCTCTCCAGCGTGAGACGCTCCCTTCTTGGCATTTTCAGACCCTGCAACAAGGAAATCTGTCTTAAAAGATGTAATCCGGATTGCGCTCTCAGACAGAGCAGCTCTGTAATAGCCCGCGGCAGCTGGTTTGCCGCCACTTAAATAAATTCTAACCGTTGTTGTATAAAAAAAAAATAGACTATGATGGCAAATAGTGAGTTTATCGGTGTATATCAAGCATTCAACTTCATCGGCCATTACAACAAAACTTTTTACGATAAGAGCAATATTTGCGGGGATTTGGGGCTGTCAGAATGCATGTATCTTAGAGAATGTTGTACCCGATTTGATGATTACTAATGATTACTTTATGGAAAGGAAATTAAATAGATGACTTCATATTGAGGAGTGTTTAACAGAGTTAATATAACATTTTATCACTGTTTATTCAAAATTTTATGTATATTTTAAATTATATAACGACTTTTATTTTCTGAATCTATTGTTTTCTTCTACTAAAAAACTAACAATATTGAGCAGATTTAAGGATGTGAATATAAGCAATATAGTTGTGATACAGTTGTGATTTGATACTGATAATGAGTTCATCAATATTCATTAACTATCCAACTTCATCGGCCATTGCAACAAATAACAACAATGTTTGGCAGATTTATGAGTGCCTATTAATGAGTTCATCGGTATTCATTAACTATCCAACATCTGCCATTGCAACACAATTTTTACTAGAACAACAATGTTTGGCAAATTTAAGGGCGTGAATTCACAGTAATGTATGAAGGACAATATATTAACTAGATCAAAGAGAAGTCTCTGTTAGTCTTGTAGTCTGCATTGCTGTAATAATATTAGAATTTCCAAGTCTGTGATCGAGTAAAATTTTCAGGAAAATAGCAAAATTTTAGCGGATTTAAGTCTGTCATTTCACAGGAATGTATGAATATGAATGACAGTGAATTAACTAACTAGATCAAAGAGAAGTCTCTGTTAGTCCTGTAGTTTGCATTACTGTAATAAATATTAGAATTTCCAGCCCTTGATAGAGTAAAATTTTCAGAGAAATAGCAAAATTTTAGCAGATTTAAGTCTGCTATTCCACAAGAATATGAATGACAGTGTAATATCAAATTTAACAAAACAAAAGTCGTTCAAGAGATCAAAGAGGAGCGCAAATTTAAGACCGAAAATTCATAGTATTGTATGCATATCAAATTTAAAGAAACAATAATCGTTCAAGAGGTAAAAAAGGAGCATCTGTTGGCCATGACGTTTTCATTAGAGTAAAAAATTTCCAAGAGAATGACAATGACTAGTAAATTTAAGTATGTGAATGCACGATCATGTGTGAATGGCGGTAAATATCCCGCACTTCTGTTTCCATCCCACTGAGGCTATAGCATTCCATTAGGATTAGGTGGTCCGATTTATTCATAATATCCCGCCCATGCAAGAAGTTTGGCTTCCGCATTGGAATGAGATGGTGGGATCTTCCTACTGCTGATGCCTATCCTGATATCCATTGAGGCTTGAACTGGTTTTTCCGATAGATGGATTGTTCCAATGGTATCCGGTGATATTTCTTCGGCAATTTTCAAATTTTCAGGGGGTCTATGTACATTTATGAGTGGTAGTTGATCGGTTGGGTATGCCGTTAACATAATCTGTACTATCATTGCTGTGGATCCGACTGTCCACATCGAGATTCAATATCCTATCATTATAGTGGCCTTATTTTGGATCTCTTCATCAGTTTTTATATGCCGGCATTATGATCTGATCGGATATTAAACTCATCTGACATTCCCTCTGGAGGGGCTGACCTACGGGGATTTCTGCTGATCCTACGTGGGGTTCGGATGCTCCCCTAGTTTCTTATTATTTGCATACACATTAGCCTCAGCTTGCTGACGTGGGTTCACATCTACAATATACTAATATCTGGACGTTTCTGAACACTATGGCTCGGTAGTTGGTATATGGGACGTCCATTTATGGCTGGATGGGCCACTGACAACTGTGGCTGTATCCTGATTGCGATGGATTTCCCTATCACATTGGGATTGCTGGTGCTCTTTTCAATCGAATATGGATCTGTTTTGGGTACGTCATTTTAATTCCGTGATTCTATTATGTCCGGTATGATCTCTCATAACACTATTCCCCTGGTGAGGTGGACTCGACGTTACATGTAACCATGAATGCTGCCACGAGGACTGCTCAACAATCTGAACAAAAGGAATTCGAGCTGGATGCTTCTATTATTGCACAGTCCATTTTTGCGCCTCCATATTTTCATGTGCGTCATCAGGTAAATCCTGGTGGGAGGAATTTAAAAGGGCCCAAGGATGTTTCGACTTGCAGAGGCAGGCGCAAACAGAATAAGGATCGACTAGCCTGCTTCAAGCCTGCTACAGATATCAAAGAAGTGGTGCTGGAACATGAGGATCTATGGGGGTGGGTCATTAGTTTGCAGAAGCGTGCATTAATCGGGCGCTGGATGTTTGCCGATGGACAGGAGATAGATATGATTGAATGGGCAAAGAAAGTTTGGAGCCCCATTGTTGGATATGCCCCGAAAGTCAGCTTGCTCCTAAATAATTAGTATAGTATTCACCTTATGAACGAAAAAGATGTTGCCTTGATTGTGAACAAGCCATGGGTTCATGGAAAGAGTTTCTTGCAACTTCTGTCCTGGTACCTCGGTTTTAATCCAATTATGGAGGCTCCTAAGAATAGGACTGTAAAGCTCTTGGGCCTTCTGCTGGAGTTCTGGACGGATAAAGCAATAAGGGCCATTGGAAATTCCATTGGATGCACGAAAGACATCGACTCTAGCATGTTTGGTGCCAGTGACAAATGCATTGCCTGGTTATTAGTCGAATTGGTCTTCTCTGGAGGCTTGCCCGGGGATGTTGATCTCGTTTGGGGTTCGAGAAGACACAGGCAAAGGGTGGATTATTGGGGCATTCCTTTCCGCTGCTTGGTTTGTCACAACATTGGCCATTTGAAGGGCAACTGCCCCCGGCGGCATTGGGGGTCCCGTAGGGGCAATCAAAGATCTGTTGGTGTAAATTGGGCGCAGACTTCAAATGTACAACGAAATGTCTCCCCATCATGTATTCCTCCCTTTGCGGCTTCTAGTTTTGATTTATCTGCTAATGATAGTGCACAATGTGGGGATTTATCTCCTCCACACAAGGATTTTATCCCGCCTGATGAATCCGGACTGCCGTTGGCGCCTTCTGATTCTAAAGACAAAAATGTTTTTACTCCCCCGGTGAATCCCGGTTCGCCCATTCATTTAGAAACCGAAGTAAACCTTGGATCCACTATCATAACGAAGGATAAAATGCCTTATGTCTCTACTACTCCTACTGACCACCATCAAAACTGCCCCATCTCTGCACCATTAAATACCTCCCCATCCATGCCGCCCCTTGAATGCGCATCCCCTTCTCCCTCTCCACATTATATCGAGAATGTGGACTTATCGGACCAACCTAATGTCTCTACTGCTCCTGCTGAAAACCATCAAACCTGCCCCACACCTGCTCCATTATATCCCCCCCCGTCCATGCCTCCCCTTGAATGTACATCCTCTCCCCCCTCTCCTCCCTTTCCACATAATTTTGAGAATGCGGACCTATCAGACTCTCCCATAAATTCTGTTGGATGTGCTATTGAATCCCTATTAAATAACTCGAACCTTGATTTGGCTGCCCTCACTATTTTTGATAATATCCCTAGGGACCCTGATATTGTCATCTCGCCAGCTTCGGGTTGCAATATTACGGTGAGGAAAAAATTGAAGTCTGCATCCAGACATTTCAGAGGGAGGCCGAAAACAAAATCCCTTTTCCGGGATGAACTCCTTGACCTCAGGGAGGTTCCAATTTATTCTGCTGCTGATCTCAGGGTGCTTGGTGCTGGCGACCCGCCAGGGGTCTCCAAATGACTTTCATTCTCTCCTTCTATTTATGGGGCATGGGCGAATACTCTATACTCTTTCGCCCTAATGATTTGCTGAGGGAGACCATGTTGGAGGTCTTTTTACTGCATGAGACTTCTTATGATGGTATCATGTCCATTTTTTTTTTCTGTTTCATCTATATGCCCCGGTTCGTTTGCTGCTATGGTAAATACCGTGGGCCGTCACAATCCGGATGATATCTTCCTCCTGCAGGCGAGCCAGATTTTATATATACTTTCTTTTACAGTTGCAAGCGAGTCAGTTATTGGATGATACATAATACTAGCGAGGTTGTTACCCTCACGTACTCCTTTCCCTGGATGTATACTTCGGATGGGGTATAAGAGCCAGTTTTTCCATCTCAATTCATGCGCGGCCATTTCTGTTTCCCTTCTCTTTCTGGACGGAGGTGGCCTTTGTATTCGGACTGAGGTCAAGATACAGGTTTACTCTGGCTCCTAGATTAAGTAGTGGCATCATGGACTGTTAGTTTTATGTGCCAATCTTTTTGATAAAATTTGTGGACACATCATAATCTTTTTGCCTTAGTCGGTTACTCTCTGCTGGTGTATATGGGGCTTAATATGTTGTATCAGACTGTATCATCTATGCTCTATAATTTTGCGCTATTTGTACAGTGTTGCTATGCACTGTATCATCATGTATATCATGTACTGTTTTGCATATTTTAATATATAAAACAGCGTTTTTTTCCTTTTGAAAAAAAAAAAAGGA